>PVKU01002179.1:0-242763 GCA_004027475.1 Anoura caudifer
GGGCCTGATGCCTGCAGCACCACTCGCTGGTGTCAGGATGAAGTGCTTGGCTTGGGTCTGCGCACTTGTCTGTGCCAGGAGTTGCTTTATTGTTTCTTTACTTTGAGCCCAAAGAGCACCATCCTACTAATTAAAGCAGCCTTTGTTCTAGAGCCCTTTGGAGAGGGCACACACACAGTTATTATACCACAGGCTGAGGCTGATCCCTGCTCCCAGTGATGTCCTTTTGGGAGAAGAGCAGGAACAAAATGTTCTAAATACGTACTAGGTGTAAGGCAGGGCATCCTGACATTTTCATGTGTCATTAACAATGCAGGTGTCAGAATTAATTCTGGCATACTGTGTCTTAGCTGTGTGACCTTGGGCAAGTTGCTCTACCTCTCTGGTACCCAGCGTCTGCTGCTATACAAGGGACATTAATTATCACACTGACCGTTGTAGAACTGAAAAGCTCTACATGAGGATGCAGCAAGAATCCCATCTGAGAGTGCACATTAACTAAGCATCTCTCGTCAGTACCTGAGACTATGACTATAATGGACATCACTACTGTCTTAGTACAGTTCCCCAACATCCCATAGGCAAAGGAAGAGGAGCCCAAGGCCCAGAGAGATGGAATTAGTGTTCAAGGCCACACAGCCATGAAGTGGCAGAGGCAGGATTTGAACCGAGTTCCGTCCAAGCCCTAAGAATTCAGTCACATCTGGGGCTCTGGCTGGGATGGGGTGGGTGGAATCCAGCTTCTGAGAGGACAGTCTGCCTGGTTACCCCTGCTGTTTCCATCCAGGATTTCATTTTCCCTCTTTTTACCTTGAGACGAATTGCCAATATTTGATAGGAAACCCGAGGAACAAAGATGTGAAACAGAGGATTGTTTTGTCACCACTTCTCCTTCCTGTCCCCAAACGGCGACTGGAGCAGCAGTGCCGTTATAAACAGATCTGCAGATATGTCCAGTCATTCAGCTTCCCCCGCTGAAGGACATCGGTTGTAAGAACAAGGGCTTAAGAAAGCGATTTGATTCGCACTGAATAAAGGGATGATATAGGAACCAGAAGTGGGAGGAATGGAGAGGGGGGAGAAGAGTGAGAAATGAGGCCTTGGAGGGAGCATGAAATTAGTATTTCTGAAATCGAGCTGCTGAATTAAGAAATCGGGAAGCTGAAACTGCCACAATTATGGTATCAAATGGAGGGAACAGAGACAGGACACTTACCTTGAACACGGGCAAGCAGTGGAAAATGTAGTGCCTTCCAGATCATGGGCTTCTGCCTATTAAAAAGAAAAAGCTGGCTTTATCTCCTTCAGAAGGTGGGGGGAGGGACAGAAATACAGAGAGAGAGAGAGACATGGACAGGGACAGACACAGAGACAGAGATAGAGACACAGAGGAAGGGAAAGAGACAGGGGGTGACAAAGGTGGATTTAGTGAATGAATGACCCAGCTTCATTCAGAGGTGTCCGTGAGTCTCCCAGCTCTCCCTGTCCGTCCCAGTGCCCTTTCCCCACTGCCCACCCAAGCCCTCCAAGTAAGAAAACCCTGGCACCACTGTGCTTGTGGAGGACGTGACTGCTGACACCTGGTTGGGACCCTCTGTCTAGGTGTCCTGTCTCTTGATGGGCTGGGCTCCTGCCTGGGGAAGTGAACTGACTCCCTCACTACCTGCGGGAAGGGGTGTAGTGGACAGGTCTGGATGAGGGGTCAGAGGGCCCATGGCCAGACCTGGCTCTGCTGGGACGTGCTGTGTGATCTTGGGCAAACTTACTCAATCACTCTGGGCCTCAGTTTTCCCACCTGTAAAGCAGGAAGAATCACTCCTGCCCTTCTTACCTCCCAGCACTGGTGTGGGACCTAAATGAGATTGTGGGTCTGGAAAGGTTTTGAAAATTTTTTAAAAAATGTGTACAAAAGTGAGACACCCCTGGTTTTATGTTTTTTTTTTTTGGGGGGGGGGGATGCCAAGACCCACTGTGTTGCATGGGAGGAGTCGGTCCAGACAGAAAATAAAATCCTCGTGTTTTCAGGGTACGGGAGGAAATGTTCCTAAAACTTCCATCTTGTTCTATCCAGAGAAAAACCCTTATAACAGGCTGTGAAACTCAATGGTGGGAAGAATGGTAAGGATGATAAAATAATAATGGTCATTAAAAAAGGAAAAACAAAGCCACTTGGATCAATTAGAATAATGTGTCGCGGAGGGGGTGCGATGTCGTTGTCTTCTCCCGCACAAATCTCCTGGCCTAATCTCCAAGCCTCCTGAATGGGCCTGCGGCTGACTGGTAATCCCTTGTGGAAATGGTTTATGAATGGGACAGACCCGTTCCTTCATGTACGACCCTTCATCTCTTTCTGTCTTGCAGTGGATTCTGGAAGGAAATGGCTCATTAGGCCCCTCTTCAGCTTGCTTTAGTATAAGCATCCCTCCCCTTGCTGGTCAGAAACCCATGGGAGAAGTCACACTCTTTCCTGCCAGGAGCCTCCCTCCCTCCCTCCCTCCTGAGCCTGAGGGCAGCAACTTGATAACTGTGTCCTACATCAAGGGGGCTGACAAGAAGCAGATTCTTCTGGACATTTCCTTCCTCCTGGCCTCAGATTTGCCAGAAACAGGAAGTAAAATTGCTTCATGAGCAAGAATATTCTAGATTAAATAGCTGAATTGCAGTCGGCCAGGATCCAGGAGCCCCACTGACCCTGCAGGCAGACCCAGCAATAGTGCTCCCATCTGGGGACTCCCTCAAGCTCAGTCCGCACATCCAGCCTGGCAGGTGAGTTTCATCAGCAAGTAGGCAGAGTTTGGAAGCATCACGGTGACAGGGAAGGCTCTGGAGGCAGAGAGATGAGGCTGCAGTCCTGTCTGGGTGACTTCTTACAATCTCTGGGTCTAGTGAGCTAGGAAGAAAGTGTATGTAGACATTTCTTGCTTGCTACAGGAAGTTAAAAAAATAAAAACATAACAAAGGTGACTGCTGTTGGCTCATTTATTAAGCACTTCTGAGCAGTTCTGAACTTGCTCAGAGAAATGACTGGAGTTGGGTTTGAAGCCTATGGCTAGAGAGGTGGTAAAGGGGAGGAAGCCATAGCGGTGGTTTGAAAGCCACATTTTTCTACTCCCCATCCACTAACTTTTCTGCTCTGAAAGTCTACCTAATTCATACTATTGTGTTAATGACTGATGGAGCCTTTCTGTTATGCTGAGAGAGGTAGCCATCTTGGTAGAAATATGCTCGCTGTAACAGTATGTGGGAACACATCTGGGAGTATGGGAGTCACTTGGCCCATGCCATGTCAAGTGTTCACCTCCACACTTGACAGCATGCATTTCTTCCTAAGAGGGAAGGGGCATCCTCACCATTCACAGGAAGTGGCACTGCCCACCACTTCCTGTTTGTTTTCGGGCAAGAGAGACTTCTCTGGCTCCATCCTAGGGGAAAAGCTCGGCAGTTCCCTGCCACCCATCCACCCCCAGGTTCAAGGCTCTCCCCTGGCACAGGAACTAACTTGATAATAAATGCAAAGCAATGCTGTCTTGTTCTATTTTCTCATGCTTTCTGCAGGAGAAAAGGACGCATTGTGCACTTTATTTGAATTCTGTGACCTTTACGAACACACGCCTGCATATGTTGTTCCGCCACGGAGGAAAATGTGAAAACCCACGTGATGCGGGAGGAAAATGCGAGGCCCTCACAGTTTCCCTTGGTTCTGACTTGTGATGTCTGTGCAAGGACAGAGGGGTGGTTGGTGCGCCCCGGGGGTTTTCAGGAGCCTCCACTTCCCCATCTCAAAAATGGGGAGAATAACAGGACCTCCGGAAACTGATGCAGAGCGGAAACCAGCAAACGCAGCTCCAGTGCCCAGCACAGTGGCTCGAACACAGGAAGCATGCATAACGAAGGGTAATGTGAATAGTCACAAGGGAAGTGGCATGTAGTGCAGAATGGCACACTGTGGCCCACAGGCCAAATAAAGTAAATAAAATTTCAATGGAAAACAGCCACACCCATGTACCTAGGCATTCAAAGTGGTAGCGATAGATAGAGTTGACTAGTTCCTGAAAAAAAAATTGCTATCTGGCCCATTGCATGAAAAGCTTGATGACCCCTGACCTAGTGGGATCAGATGGAGCTGGGTTTGTGGTTACGGAACAGGTGACTTTGCTTCTCTAAGCCTCAGTTTTCCCATCTCTAAAATGGGGATGATATTATCATTGAAACTTCTTATAAGGAGGTCATAAGGAGTAGACAGTACAGGGCCTGGTACACAATAGAGACTTAATTGTTATTTGCCTTTCTCCCCCATGCCTGCCAGATGTCCCCCAGGGCCCCTTCCCACCTGGGGTCCTGGCTTTCCAGGCCGACCCTCCACTGCCCACAGCAGAGGCGGGAGCCTGGAGCTGCTGCGTGAAATTCAGGTCACATGGGCTGAAATGCGCTGCTCATTTTCCAGCAGGTCGTGCCTTCCCACAGGCTTCCAACATGCCCAGCAAAACGGAAACCAGAGAGACCGAATGCTTTCATCAAAGGAGCAGCTCTGGAGGAGCTGGGAGGCTGTGAAGCCTTGGGAAGGTAAATCAAAGGCAGACTTTGAGGAAACCCTTTGTGAAGAAAAAAAAAATCCATCGTGCTTGCAAGAGCGCGATTGACTCAATGGAAGGTAATTTAGTCGGAACACAGAGAGGCCGTGCCTGTTCGTGTCTCTGTGCTGAAAACTAGACCCCGAAGGGAAGTCGGACAAATACCCAGGCGATCTGTTTGTCAGATAATTGGCATAAAAATGTTGCTTTGTTCCCCTCACCTCTTGAATTATGTGAGTGCATTGAGACAAATCTTCCATCCTCAAATTTTATGTGGAAACACAATCGCAGAGAGGTTCTTTATTCTGTATTTTTCATCTATCTATTTATCCATCCATCTAGCTATCTGAATACATATTAGATATGTATTAGATTCTATCTATTCTTGCCTTTCCTGCTCTCTATATAGCTATTTAAGTATATATCATACGTGTATGTATACATGATCCTACATTTTTATTTCTTCTGCCTACTATTTAGAGAATCTAATACGTATATATAATATAAGAGAATTTGGTATGTTCAGAGAGAGAGAGAGAGAGAGAGAGAATCTATGTATCAGGCCTTATGCTAGGCTCTGGAGACTTAGTGATAAATGTGGAAGACAAACATGACCAGACAAAGGTGACCTGGCCTCATGGAACCCAGCATCTAGCTGCTAAGTGCCGGGTTGGAGAAAGCATGGAGGAGGGGAGGAGCTCGGGCGGCCCCCAGTCCGCCTGCAGGGAGGGGAGAAATGGCTGTGGTTAGGGAAGGACCAGTGGTGAAAGACAACATTGAACAAAGAACGTTGAACTAAAATTCAGGGTCAACACGTATGCTCTCTGTCACTCTCTCCTTATGTGACAGTGGACATGCCACTCTCCCTAGTGCCTCATGCATGAAATCAACGCAGCATTTCTCAAAGCATTTTTAAGAAAACATGTGTTCTTCATGACATTCTGCATAAGAAGAGTCCCCTGGCGAACCAGGGGTGAGATAGCCACGTGGGGCCTTCTTCTGTTGAGAGTGCAGACTGAATTTTAAGGCATCATAAAGGCTCTGACAAGTCCTGCAGTAAAACAGAATTGAATTTAACTCCATTTCCAAAACTCCTTTGATAATACGTGTGTTTAAGTAGACTCTCACTATTTCAGGGTTCCATAGGATGCATTCTGCAAGTGCAGAAGCAGAACTGTGTGCATACTACTTCAAATGTTACAAGCATGTTCATAATGTCCTACCTGATTCTCACAAAAAGCCTGAGAAAGTGATACAACTTCTCTTCTGTCCCTCCTTTCCTTCTTTCCTCTCTTTTGTCTTTCCTTCCTCCTTCCCTTCTCTCCTTCTTTCCCTCCCTCACTGATTGTTTGAAAGCCAGAATTCAAAAAGTATAAAACATGAGGAAATGGAGATCTAGAGAGAAGTGATCTGCCCAAGATCACCAAGAGCTGGAGTTAGAAACCAGGCTCTGTAGCTCAGGGAAAACTCTGAAAAGCAGCAAGCCAAAGCCAGAGCTTGCTGTCTTATCTTCCTATTAAATAAAGAGTCACACACTGAAACCATCCAGAAGCCAGGGAGGTAGTATACATGATCCTAGCAGGCTAGGTATGGGGCAATAGGGAGTGGTGGGGACTGAGGCAAAGTGGAGAATTGAGCCCTTTTAGGAAGGGTAGTTCCTACTGATGCTTATTAAAATAAGCATCCAGATGATGCTTATTTTATGGAAATACAGGCCTGGTGTTGCCAGATCTGATTTTTCATGGGGAGCTCTAAATCTAGATTTTTATGCAAAACTCCTGATAATAATTGGCCACAAGTTTAATATTCATGACAACCTCAAAATATGCTGATGGGCTGGATTTGACTGAGAGTCCACATGTTAGAAATCCCTCCTTCCAATGAATATGCTACCATCACAGCACTGGGTCCCCCTGACTGTACCTACTAATTTACATATCTCCCTCCCCCTGAATTGGACTGTAACCCCCTTGAGGAGAAGGACTGTGGCCTAATCATCTTTGCAGGTCCCAGTTCCCACCCCAGGGTTGGCATGAGAAAGGGGCATAACATATGTTTAGTGAGTGAATGCTTACATTCCCACCCTCTCCAGCAGCCGAAAAAATAAATATATAATAGCTTTTAATTAAAAAGAAACAGGATGAAATATGCATGAGACTCCTAGTTTTTTGACAGGAGGCAGTGTGTTAAGGAGAAAGAGTTTCACATTATGTTTGCCAGCGATGCTCCCGGAAGACAAGAGAAGTTTTCTAGGCTTGCAGTGAAGTCTTGTTCTCGGTTCTGCCTTGCAACCAGTGCTCACGATGTTTGGATAGTTCTCAGAGAACAAGAGAGGTGCTTATTAAAATAGGTGAGCACCGTCGTCAGCTATAGAGACTTGCTGATATGGGATCCAAATATCCCTTGGCTGACCTCACCGCCATCATTTGGACAGTTACTCCCTAGGAATGTCTTTTCTCACAACAACGGAAGAATCCTAATTGCAAACCTCTTCCAATGAGAGCTATAATGGAACAGCCTGAAGGTTTAATCACAGGCTTCAAAATCAGGCCTGTGTTACCTGGAGTCCCTGCTTTGGCACAATGGCCAAGGGGACCTTGAGCCAAAGACTGAACCTCTCCGGATCTCTGTTTCCTCTTCTAAAAAATGTGGACAACATGGTCTGTCTCGTAGTTTTGTTCCTGATGGTTGGGAGTAGTGTATGTGAAAGGCCCATTGTAAGAGAGATGCTGAATAAGTGACAGCCACCATCATTTAAGAAGATGGTTTCCCAAGTTCCCTTAAGCAGCAGGATTCCTTTTCCAATTAACTCATACCTGGAACCCTGACTTGAAAAACAGAGCAAATGAGAGAGGCTTGGGTAGGCTGTAGGGACCCAATCTTCCCTGCTCCCGGCTTAGCTCCCCCCACCCTTGGGGGAAACTCTGCAGGCCTCTGGGGCTCTAAGAAACATGGTCTGAAAGCCAGGCGTCTCTTCCCCAAATGTGAAGACTGAGTCCACGTGGGGTGTGACTTCCTCAGACACATGGTGGGTCTTCAAAGGAACTTGGACTTGGGTCCAGGAAACTGGTTTCCTAGACTGGTTGGTGCTAAGGGACGGACAGAGTCGAGACTAAAGGCAACGGCTTTGGGGTCTTTTCAGTCTGGTTCATATCCCAGACCCATCTCCACTCCTGTGTGATGATGAGTGAGTCACCTCCCCTCTGGAAACTCAGTTTTGCCCTCTGTAAAATGAAGACAAAGGTCACTACCTACCTTGCAGAGCCATAATGATAAATAAGTAAGATAACATACAGAAAGGCCCCAGGCGGGGTACTGGCACACAGCTGACGGTATCCCAAAAACTCATAATAGAAATCTTTGCGACCATATTATCAATGTCTTGTGCCTGTATAGAAATTCACAGCACACAAAGGGCTCCAATAGTCATTTTATCCTCAAAGCCACCAGTGAGGTTGTGGTTATTCCCCCCATTATACAGGGAGGGGCGCGGGGAAGCTCCAAGAGATGTAGTCGTTTGCCCAGGATCACACGGGTGGTAGAATGGTGGAAGCAGGCTGTGCATTTACCTTCTAGAAAGGGTCTACTGACCTGACTCTCTGCCCCGTTGCCTCACAGCCACAATCTCATCGAGCTGGACAGATGTGCTTTCCACAAAGACACCCAGGATCACAACGGCTAATACATGGCATGTGTACCACTGCTCTCCGCATCCATGGCTATGGCAGACATCGCTAATCAATCCCCACACTCTCCCACTGAGCCTTAAAATCCTTCCTTGCACAAGGCAGCCCTCTACAGCAGGGTGGAGTTGGCTCCAGGAGCAGCAACTCCCTGCTCATAGCCCACCCTTGCCCTCACCCCACAGGCTCCTGCCCTGGGCAGTCATGAGCCCAGGAACCAGGCTGCTGTGCCTCACTGAGCACACAGGGCTCCACGCTGGTTGGGTCACTGAGACCTCTCCCCTTATCCTCTGGCTCTCTGCCCAGGGACACCTGAGAAAAAGAACAGCTATTACAGAAAGAGCTATTTGTGCTTAAAAAATCCTTTATCTGGGTAGTGAATCACATAATTAGGAGCCCTTCTCAATGAGATTGAACACTCTCACTTGGACCGGTGGCCATTGTCCTCACTTGTCCCCACCTCCCAGCTGAATTAACTCCCTGCACACTGCCCATCCCCTGCAGTTTTCTTGCACATGAATTATGGTAGATGCTGATGAGAGTCAGCCTGTCCCAAACAGGCTCCCTTTCCAGGGCAGGAAGAGACAGAGAATCATTCATGACCCCTCGAGTACCCAGCTCTTTGTTTCAAAGACACATGGGGTTGAGGGATCACAGAGAACAGCCTCCGACACCAGTGCTAGTTCTATGGTGGTTGTTCCCACTTCCTCCTTATCTGAGGCTCACGGTACAGAACAAACGTAACAGTCACTTTAAAATCGCAACATATGCACCTCGCTTCACAGTTATTGTAGCTGACATTTTATTGTATTTCTGAAAATGACAACACCTCCCTCTACTTCCCCTCAAACGTCTAGGTGTGTTAACGTGCATGTGTGTGTGCACACATGTGTGTGAGAGAGAGATGGGGTGTTGTTAGAATCACCTCCTTCACACTCAACTGGCACAACCTCTACCAAGGTTAAATCCAAGTACTGGCCCTTTCCACACCTATGGCTTCATAGGCGCACCTGGGTGGAGCCGTTTCTCACTTGAAATTCACTCTCACTGACCTCACAATCCCATGGAACTCCCATGATCCCAGCTGCTAGACAGCTCTTGTGATTCATCCTTCAACCCTCCAGCTCCTCCTCCTCAGTCTCTGTTAATATCCTTGCTTCCTTCCCCCTGAGAAAACAAGAAGAGATGTTCCTGATGCTGTGGTCCTGCCACCAGCACACCCACCAATCTTCCCCAGGTGACCTGTGCACCTGTGCACAAGCCCCCTTCCAATGCCCATGGAGGCCCTGTCCTGGCTGCCAGCCCCTCCACTGGGGCACTGGGTTCCTCTGTCTGAACCTAATTAAACACATCACCCCAGAAGCTAATCCCTTTCTATTCTGCATCATCAGTTTTTCTCCTTTTACTGGGTCATTCCCATCAGCAAGCAAACAGCTTCCTTCTTAAAACAAAGAAAACAACAACAACAACAAAAAGGTCCCTTGACCTCACATCCCACTCCAGCTGCCATCTGGTCCCTTCAGGGAAAACACTAGAGTTGTCCAGATTCCTCAGGTTTTTCTCCATTCTTTCTTGAGTGCACTTCAGCCAGGCTGTGCTGAGATGACACCTGGCAGGGTCACCGATGCCCCTCGTTTCACCACATCCAGTGGGCGGCCATCCTTAGCATCCGTCCTACCTGAACTGTCGGCAGTAGTGGTCACAGCTGACCACTGAGATGCTTTCATCTTCAAACGCTTTCTGGGCTTGGTTTCCGGGACACAGAGGCTCCTGGGTTTCCTCCCCACTACCTGGCTTCTTCTTCCTTGCGGGTCCCTGGTTCTGCCCCATCACCTGCCCTTTCCACACTGGGGCATCTTGAGACTCGGGACGCTCCCCTGTCCGCATCCACTCCCACAGGTCTCATCCAGTCTCTGAGCTGTACATACTGGCTGTGCTCTGACAGCTCCTGCCTGAAGCATGTGTCTCCAGCCCCAGTCTCTCCAAACGCAGACCACCCTGCCCAGCCTCTTCACCTGGATGTCTGCAGGCACCGGCCTAAGGAGTCCACCCTCCCCACAGCTGTGTCTCCCACCCCTCACACATGGCAACTCCAGCCGCTTGGAGTCCATTTCATTGCTTCCTTTTCTCCACTTCCCATATATCATTTGTCAAGAAATCTGACCTTACGAACAACGTGGAATCTGATGACTCCTTAAATTATGCACTGTTATTGTTCTGGCCCATGTCACCATGACATCTCCTCTGAATTATTGTAGTTGCCTCCCCATGGCCCTTCCTCCTTTCCTCCAGCCCTGTCCCCACAATCCACTCTACAAAGCAGCCAGAAGGATCCTCTTTAAACAAAATCAAATCATGTCACTTCTCCACTCAATATTCTCCAGTGGTTCCCTATCTCATTTGGATGCTGAGGTACCATATCCATTACAGGATTTCTTGTATACAACCTCTTGTGACTTGTGCTTGCCAGAAAGCATGCTGGGCAAATCTCTGGAACATCAGACTGTTCCAATGAAACGTGATAGCGTGGGCAATAAAAATCTTAACCTGGAGATGTTGCATTTCTAGGGCTTAGAATCTTCTGTTCTTCTTTAGGCATTTTGCTCTCAAGAAGCACTTGAGAAGCAAGCCAAGCTCCTTCAGTTCTGAGGAAGGCAACTGTCGGGAAGCCTAGGGTAAAATGTAAAAGCCTTCCTCTTCACGCTCATCCTGCCAGCAATCTTAAGGAGGGCAACGAGCTACCCTCTTATCTTCATCTGCGGATGGATGTAAAACATGCTGCTTGGGGGATGACAAATGGGGAAAGCTGCTGAACAGATCAGTTCCTCTCCAGAAGGTTGAAGCCTCTTTGGTGATGGCATATACATCATCCCGAAATCTGCAGAAAAGGCTAGATTTCACCGGGGCGGGGGAGAAGGAAGGTGCGGATCCTTTTCTATAATTAATTCCATTTAATCTTTTAAAAATGTTATTGCTAAAGACATCATGCGTACAAAATGGTGAAAAATCTATATAGACAGTTAAAGAAAAACAATGGTATGAAAATCTGTGTACTCACCACTTGGCTCATAAAACAGAACATTATTAATAATTTAGAAGCTCATAGAAGAAATCACCGCTCTGAATTTTTGTTTTAATCATCTCCTTGCTTTCCTTTATAGTTCTGCCATCAGGTAAAGGTTCATAAATAATGATAATAATGACTATGGTAATAACGCAGCAAAGGCAAAAGTAATAATAGAAGCTAATATTTACACAGTGTTCGTTCTGGGTCAGGCACTCTTCCAAGCACTTTACTCATGTTAATTCTTTTAATCCTCACAACAACCCTTGGAGGCGGGGACTGTTGCCATCCTCAACACCCTGCAGGTGAAGAAACGGAGGCACAGAGAGGCTGAGCAGCTCACTAGGGTCACTCAGGAAGGGAAGGGGATGCTTACTCCTCAGCCCCCTTTGGCTCCAGAGTTCGTAACGCCTCTGCTATTTGTCTCTCAATAGAGTGTTCATTTTCCTTGTTTTTGAACTTTATACACATGGTCTCATGTGCTATGAATTCTTGTGGGATGTATTTCTCCAGCTCCATACGAACTCTCAGAGATTCATCCGCATGAATGTGTATAGCTGTTGTACGTTCATTTTTACAGCTGCATCGTATTCCATTATATCCATTCTTCTGTTGATGGAGACTTGGGTTGTTTCTAGTTTCTCATTTAATCTCTGTAGAGCTCTCACCACCATGTAGAATATGATCTTCTTGGTTTTATAGATGAGGGACCTAAGGAGGCTCCAAGAAGAGAAGAAGTCTCCCGGGGTCAGAGCTGGCAACTATAGAGAAAGACTTCAAACCTGGAACTGTCTGATTTCCAAGCTCTTGATTGTTGCTGTTGCTGTTGCTGTTGCTGTTGCTGCTGCTGCTGTTCTGTGTTTAGGCTTCAATCGCTGAGCACAGGCTTTTCCACTGGAGTCTCTGGTGATATTTTTACCCTTTTCTCCCCCTTGGAAAATAGCTCTAACACCTCCCTTCTCTTCCTTCTGGGAGAAGCTGCACTCATCTTTCAGACACACAATGTAAATGTCAAGCCCTGGTTCAGTTGTGTGGATAGAGAGGTGAACAGGGCATTCCTGACCTTGCAATTGCCCTGGCTGTGGGAGAGGAGACAGGTCTTCCCACTGACAGGATGACAAAATGTGCCTTAGGTCTCGTAGGAGATGGAAGTCCAAAGGGATCTAGAAACACACACAAAAGAGGTGAAACCAGGGAAAGCTTCCTGAGGGGGAACATGTAAACTTGAAGACTGAATAGGAGTTATCCTGTTAGAGGGAGCACATTTCTAATGGAGGGACAGGCTGGGTCAAGCCCTTGAGGTAGGAAAGTCATGGCATATTCAGACAGCAGGGGGAAGTTTGAGGGGGCTTGAATGTAGACCAAGGGGGAAAGGGAACTAGGGCAGGAAAGCCTGGTGGTGAGGGGCCTTGGATGCCAAGCTAAGGGGTTTGGATGTGCTCCTATGGGGCAACTGAAGGACTGACACGGAGGTTTCAGGGCATGAGGGTGATATGACGGAACTGCTGCTTTCAGTCCAGTACAGAAGTTGGTCTTGGGGGACAGGCACGAAGCTTCTTTTCTGAGGGAAGGAAAGTCAGGGAGCCCATTCTGGGAAGTGCTGGGGCTCCACAAGGGGGTTCGCAATCCAGATTTATACCTTATCCCTTCCTTCACAGTAATACTTATCTTCCATGTGTTTAGCTCCTATGGCATTAGCTTTATGAGCTGGGGGGAATAATTTAAACCCTCTGTGTTGTGAATTCCTCATCTACAAAATGAGCATAATAAAATCTAATAATGTAAGGTAATTTTATGACAATTAAATAAACTCATACATGGAAAATAGTTAGAACAATGCCAGGTACATTATCTGCAGTATTACTGAAGGTTTAATATGGTGATGATGATGACCATCATCATCATCACCATCATCACATTTTTAGGGCACAAAACCAGACTTTGAAATACTTAATGATACTGAAGCTTTTTAAAATATTTTATTTGTTTATTTTTAGAGAGGGGAAGGGAAGGAGAAAGAGATGGAGAGAAACAGCTATGTGTGGTTGCCTCTCACGCGCCCCCTACTGGAGACCTGGCCTGCAAGCCAGGCATGTGCCCTGACTGGGAATTGAACTGGTGACCCTTTGGTTTGCAGGCCAGTGCTCAATCACTGAGCCATGCCAGCCAGGGCATGATACTGAAACTTTTTAATATCTCTGCGGAGCAGGTAGCACAGCATTCTCCTCCACAGGCAGATTAGAGTTCTGAGAGATTAAGACCAATGTTACCAGAATCAACACTAGATTGTAACCTCAATCCATGTCTTCTTATGGGTTTCCAGCCATGACCTCTCACACTCACTCCCAGACTAAGACATGGTCCCCTGCCTTACCTAGAACGTGGCAGTTCTTAGAAATGGTCAACGATTTGGGCTGTGAAAGAGCTCGGTCAGTACCTTGGACAGTGACTGACATTCTTGAAGAATCCAGTGCCTCAGTTAGAAGAGCAACATGCCCCCAACATTCATTCCAGCGCGAATGCCATCAGCCTTGCAATGAATTAAATAGCACCTTTGGGGGAGACTGCAGCTTCCTTACTCACTTTATAATTCCATAAGCCACCCTTCTCAACCTTCCGCGCTTATTGTGTATCTTCAGGGCTAATTCTTTGCTCTCACCACAGTGGGTGGCATGTGCCCAGTTCCAGAACAGTTAATTAAGGTCAAAACTCATTTCCACGAGAAGCAGAAGTAAGATGAAGGCAGCAGAGTGTACTGTTTCTTTCATTATTCAGGAAACAGGTCTGTGTGTGAGGGAAGAAAATAAGAAGAGAGAGTGAAAACGACAGAAGAAGCTGGCAAATTCTCTGTTAGATCATTAGGGTTACAACTCTGAAAGTTCCACTTGTTGGAATTTCTAGGCCATGAAATGAAAAGCAAGGAGAAGCCCCAGTCATAACAAGGCCTAAGAACCACAGCACGGTCTGCTGGTGACTTCACCAGCCCTCTACTGAACCCAGAGATTTCTCCTTAGGTATCTTTCTCTCTGGAACTAAGAGGACTCACAAATGAACAATATAAATGGAGTGATTTCTCTCTACTGCAGCCTTTCCTAATCCTCAGCTTTTGAGCTAATTCTGGCCACCAGGTGCCTGTTTGGATGTTCCCGATTGTCTAGTGGGGAAGAGACCTGGCCCGGAGGCTGGAAACTGGACATGACACCAACTTGTCATGGAACCAGTCCTTTCTTCTCTCTGGGCTTCAGCACCACATGGTCAAGGGCAGATGGTGTGGGCTTCCTTGATGGGCTGTGTGAGTCCAAGTGCAGTCCTAGATGGGATGATGTAAGCGCCTTGAAAGAGCAGTACATCAACACCTCAGAGCATAGCTCCCATGTTTAGCTCTGATCACAAATAATGTAGTAATTCTCTATTTGTAACTCATTCATCCTTGACTCTTGAACACCCAACACAGCGCTTTGTCCAGAGCTGTCCTCACTCAATATTTGTGGCACAAGGGGCAGGATAGCGTAACGGTTAAGTGCAGGATCATGTCTTGGTTCTGCCACATCTCAGCAGTGTGACCTCGAGCAAGCCTCTTAACCTCTGTCATCCTCAGTGTGCCCATCCGTAAAGAAGATGACTCCCCATTGGGTCACTGGGAATGGTAAATGAGGCCATGACTATAATGCACTTGGAAACATTTCTAGTACCTAGGCAATATTCAGCAAACCTTAGCTAACATATTTATGTTACATATTCTGATTCTTTCACCATGGGCTGCCAAGGGAGGACTCAGGAGGGTGCCTACAATTGTGAAATGGGCACTCTGCCATTTTTGGTGCGGCTATGCCAAGTCCATTGCAGTATTAGTCTTTCATCAGCCAGAGGGTATCCAGAAATAGCCAGTGAGGTGCCAGGTGCAGCAGAAAGGTGGACAGACCTCAGCCGGCTCTGCCACTCCCCTGCTGTGTGGTCTCGTGGCAATTGTCCCTGGTCTTAGTTTTCCTACAGGTAAAGAGCTGGCTGGGATTGATTTCTAAATCTGCCCTGCTGTTCTAAACACCACGATCATTTCTGTGCTAAAAGGAGGTCACCCTTTCAGAAATCCCTGCAGCTGCTCCCAGGGAGGAATGGAACCCGAGAGAACAAGAATGCTGGCTTTGGGCAGAGCCAGAATGGTCCCATGGGCATCTGTGCTGGTGACTCAGCCCACAGCTGGGCCGCCTGAAAGATACATTTCACAGCGGACACCAGAGATGGGTGCTCCACATTTTGTTGGGGAAATCTGAGCCTGAGGGCTCTCCTGGACCCCACCCCATACCCCCCAGGAGTCATTTACTCAGGTAACACATTTCCCAGAGGTGACCCCTCATGTTAAAAGAAGTCACCAGTGACTGAGTTAGCAAGGAGACCCTGGGTACTTTGCTGAAAAGGTCATGCAACCCAATGTCTTTCAGGAAGGGAAGTGCTTGCTGTGGGAATTAAGGAAGGTGGGGAATAAACTTCTCTCACTCCTTTTGAAAATAGAGAGAGTATGGCAATCTGGAGACTTCAGCAGTAATGGGAACTGGGCTTTCTCTGTATGGCCTCCATAGGACGAGAGGGTTCCTGACGAGACTCAGGAAAGTTGGGTCGATGGTGCCTTTGCCATGGACAAGCCATGTGACTTGGGGCAAATGCTTTTCCCCCGGGATCTGGAACTCAGTGCCTGCTCTTGCACTGGCTCTGTGTATTACAAAAGGACGTAGTAGCAATGGTCCAGGATGCATCCAATGCACCTGCTCTTGAGCCCAGTACTGTTCTCGGTGCTTGGGATGAGTTTCTATCTACCAGGAGCTGATGAGTGAATGAAGCAGAGGTACCGAAAAGTAAACAGGTAGTTGCTTCACCAGGAGATGAGTGCTGGGGGCAGAGGTGGAGAAAATACAGGTGCCTTGGGGCGATATGGGGAGGACTGCATGTGTACTGTGCACGAAGGGAAGACAGGAAAGAGTTCCCAGCATCAGAGGGCTATCGCCAGGCCAGCTGGCAAAACCACTGTGGCCGCCCTGTTGAGAATGTAGTTTCTCTGCCTGGTGCTGATGGCCAGGGGACGTTGCCGGTAGAGACAGTGAGATGTCACCCGAGAGGAGAGCAGTGTGCAGTGACCCGCTCCCTGCCCTCACTCGCTGTCATCTTCTCTCCATGCACGACCCAGCAAGCTTCTATTTTATCATTGTGACATCTCACAACAGGTCAGCCTCGTCAGTTAGGAGGCTGAGTTTCCATGACAGCCACAAGCCCGAGGCTCACGCGTGTTTAGCAGGAAGGACCACCTGCTACTCCCGAGCCATTCCTGAGCATGGTTCAGGGGAGACACCCACTGAGAAAGAATTGATGTACATGTGGAGGAAGACTAGACAACAATGGATACAAGTTTGACATTTCTTTCCTTATGCAAACTGTGGTCCCTGCTAGACTGGTGGCTGACACCCAAGCCTTGGAGCCTCAGTTTTCCCATCTGTAAAGTGAACTGGTTGTGGAAGGTCAATGTTTTCCCAGGTATATTCCAGCAAAAACGATTTACAAGTTGCTCCAGGGGTCAAGGGTTCCATGACTTTTGGGAAAGGGTGTGGCCCCCGTAGGAGATTCACATCACAGGCTGGCAGACTAAAGACTCCGATAGGTCCTGCAGGAAAGGCACTTACCTAATCCAAAGGCCTTCACACTTGACCGTGGATTTTTCTCCTTTGATATGACATCTCTGATCGTCATTATCAAATCAAATCAAACCAGCATTCTGTGACACCCACACAGGGAAATTTTGGAATACATGCTGTCCCACTTCCTAGTTTCAGATTAAGAGCTCCCGGGGGTGAGAGAGAGCACCTCACCCAGTGGGTGCTGGTCAAATAAGGGATGAGAGGAGAAGGTATATGATTACTTCACACCCGTGCAGAACGCAAAGCTAATCCCTAATCTTTACTTATATTTTACCAAGTCCTACATGATGCACCTGGTAATTCCCATAACCACTTATGAATCACCTACTAGGTGCCAGATTTGGGGGCATCAGCTATGACCGACACCCAGCAGTTTTCCATCTCTGCGGTCCTGGCCCAACGGAGGGCGGTGGGTGCTAGCATCTTTTTCTGCCCTTCTATTTTCCCCTCCCTGCTCTGGCCACCCAAGCTGACTAGTATGGACTCTATCAGCACACCTCCTTGTCTCCTAGGTGCCAGCTGTGTTCTGCCAAAGACAGGCAGCAACATGATTCCGGAGAGCCGGAGGAAAGTGGGCTGGGGCTGTGTTCTCCTGGCTCCCTCACTGTGAACTGAGGCATCAGGCAGTCAGTCCTAGAGTTCAGTCCTTTGAGACCGGTCTTGTAACTATTTCTCCTTTGGCAGCTTCAGGCCTTGGGGCTAAGAGCTCCCTAGTGCTGCTAGCTCCAGGGCCTGCACTGTACCTTGTTAGTTCCCTTAAACCCTGACCGTTGTCATGGATACTCCATTGTAAATAGCTGCTTTAGTAAAGCCTCCTCATGTTGTCCAGTTTGAGTGTTCCATTGTTTAAACTGGGACCCTGATGACTACGTGGTGTGAATGCAGTGTGAATGCGGACAATAGTGTATCGGGAGACATGGAATTGGGGTAGGGGATTGACCCCTGGAAAGGAGGGTGAAGATTAGCAAAGGTTGTGGATATTTGACCTGGGTTTTGAATGTTAGGTTTTGAAGGATGAATAGGAGTTTTCCAGGTAGAAGTTACTTTGAGGAGGGACACACCCAAACAAAAGTAAAGGGGTAGGGAGAGATAAGAGTGTTTGGGGGAACAGTAAGCATGAAATGATGCTGGCTCTTCTTTAAAATCATTCTCCCATGTCTCTGGAACTGACCATCTTAGAAGATGTGGAGGTGTTGACGGGAGAGACCTGGTTCTTCTTGCTGATGCATGTAAAGAATTACAGATCAGCAAATCTTGTCATATGTAATCAGTTTATTAGAGGCCTGTTCCCATGGGAGAGAACAGGACTGGGTAGAGTAGGGGGTGAAAGGCAAAGTTTCAGGGCAAAGCAAGGTGAGAAAAGCAAGCACGGCCGAAGACCAGGGTGGCAAGCCCCTAGGCAGCCTGAGGCCGGGTGGCCAGAGGCCCTGTGCACCCTGAGCCCCTGAGAGAGAGAGTCCTTTGTTCTCAGGACTTATATAGTTGGTGGGATAGGAGGGACAAAGTTACATATTGATTAACAGGTAAATGTGGTGCCAGCTTTCCTAGGGAAATGTGACTACCCAAACTTAGGTATGTGTGGGGGTCTGTTAGCCGGAATCCTTATCTTGCTCCAGACCCCATTTGTTCATCTTGTTATAAAACAAATTTGTTACAGGAGGCAGTTAATCAAAATTGGGGCACTTTCCAAAGTTATTTATGGGCTCTTTCTGTAAGCATCGGGGACTCCCTTATAAAACAGATAGTGACCAGAGGTAGACAGTTAACCAAAGTTGTTTTATGGGCTATTTCTTTGGGCACCAGGGACCCTCTCCCACATTCCAGGCCTTGGGGTGAAAGAACAGTTTCAAGGTTTCTTTCCCAGATAGTGGAAATGTTACATCGAATTTCAAGAACTTCCCTTCTTTCTTGCTAACATAGTGTTTCTTGTGATGTAGGAACACCTGGCAATATTATCAGACCAGGCTCAGGACTGCTGAGTTAGTATATGAGACATATCTCCCTCCTCTTCCCTGCCTCGGTTTATTACTTATTCTACTTGATTGGTAAAAGGTGTTTCCTGGCAACCAGGGTGCTAAATGCTGGACAGTAACAGTACTGCAGTCTCAGAGTTCTTCCTATGCTGTCTCCTGCCTCAGAGGCAAACTGTGGTCACAAATTCTTCAAGATTTACTGACAAAGATGCTGCAGATGAGGCCTGGCTGCTCAGACACTGCAAGCAAACAGCTTCTAGACCAGATCAGACATGTGAACAGTTCTACTGTACTCAAAAAACTCTTTAAGAAAATTCAAATCGACATTTAAATGTTGATAGTTTACTTCAAAATTCTGTGCTATTTCTTTCTCCTCCTTTTTCCTCCTCCTCCTCTTTGAGACAATCTGGCAGCAACATGCCTGCACTCCCACCTGGCAGCAATCAGCTGGAGATGGGAGGCTCCCTCTCCCAGGCTATGCATAGGGTCTGTAGTTTGTCACAGTCTCCACCACTCCCTATTGTCCTGACCAGGACTTCTTCTTCTTTTTTTTCTTACTCTTGTCCACCCTGCTCTATAAAAATAATCCACTGAGCTCATAAGAATTTCAACTGATGACCCTGGCTATAGAGAGTTCAACCCCACCTATAAACCCTTCCCCTCCCTTTCCCTAGGTCCCGCCCTAGTTAAACAAAGAACTTTTCAACACTCTGACCCGCCTTTCTCCAGGATGGAGTAGGGGAAGGCCTGGAGCATATTTTCACTTCCCTCTCTTTGTGCAATAGGCACACAACCTTGTTTTTTAGTGAGCAGAGTACGGGATTGAGCTGCCTCTTGTGATCAGAGCTGGGGGGTTCTAAAAGTCTGCTCCAGAGAACAGCTCCTTCTTTGATATATGAGGCGAGCCCCAAGAGGACTCTGAGAGTCTCAAAATCAGGCCTCTCATTTTGCAGATGGGGAAACAGACAGAGGGAGCAGTAGGACTCATGCAGGCTCACGCGGAAGTAAGGGGCGGGGTGGGGAAGGAAAAGAGCCAGCATTTAGTGACTCCATACTAGGTGCTTCAAAGGGGATGTCTGTGTCCTCACCATCACTTAGTCAATTGCTAATTCCCTTTGACAAATGAAGCGATGAATGCTTGGAGCCATGGAGCAAGACACAGCCAAAATATTGTGAAGGTTCTGAGCTTGGGGACCCCAAAGTCACATGGGCCCAGGTGCAAAGGTCAGCTCTGCTACTGACAAGAGAAGGTGTCTCCCCAGAGGTACCTTCACACTTACACTTCCTTTCCAGCTTGAGGCAGGGCAAGGTTTATCTCCGGTTCATAGGTGAGAAGATAAGGCCCGCAGAGAGGGAGCAGGGAGCGGGCCAGGATGGGGCTGGACCTCTGATCCACCACTCCAGGCTTTGGATCTGGAGGGTTTGCCATGGCCGTGTGTGGGCTGGGGTCTCTCCCTGTGAACCCCGAGGCAGGCCAATGGGTCTCAAGCTCAAATGATGTAAGGGCCAGACAAGCAACAATAAAAGAGCAAATCAGGTCCGTGTGGGTAAGTAGGGGTGAGGATGGTGGTGAACAGGCAGCCGACGGGGAGGTGTGACTAGACCTCAAGAGAAGGTGAAAGTCTGGGTTTTATGTGAAATTTCCTTATCTTTAAAGCACTATGTGGACCGAACCAAAACATTTTCGTCCGCAGGCCATAAGTCTTCAGCCCCTACATTAAATTCCCACCAAGCCCCCAGCTAGGGTTGCCAGAGTTAGCAAATAAAATATAAGATGCTAGTTCAATTTGAGTTTCAGATAAATGATGAATAATTTTTAGTATAAATATGTCCCACATATGGCATGAGACATATGCTAAAAAATATTTAGTTTTCATCCGAAATTCAAATTTAACTGGGGTTAAGTTCAGGGTTAGGGTGAGCAATTCCCTTTCTTCTAATTCCCGCAACAAACCCTGTCAGCTCACCCAGAACAGATAAATTCCCCGGGTTCCACGTCCTCCCCGACCCCTCCACCTGCACTCACTCTACACCTTCATCAAAGACTCTGGGTACTCAGCCCACAGTTCCCTTGGCTGACGTCCTGTCACCTTGTCTTCTTGCCCTTGACAGATGGGGACCACCGAGACTCATCAGATGCAACCACAACAGCCCTGCCTTGAAATTGGGGCTCCCAGTCCCCACAACCCAATGCTGACACATCGAGTATCATCTGCCTTTTGGTCCCGTGCAAAGGAAGGAAGCACCCCTACCCCTCACAAACCCGGGGCTCTGGGTCTCCAGAGTCGATCAGAGATTCCGGAAGGTTCTTTGGGAACCCTCCTCCCCCAGGTGGCCGACCAGACGATACTGTGTCATCTTACTCCAAGGCACTGTTTGGGAGTGCCTGGAGAGCTGAATGCAAGGCTTTCCTCCTCTGCCCACCAGGTATGCAGGCCCCTGGTTGAAAACAGTCTTTTGTGGAAGCTGGCTGATTAAGGTGTCCTGTTTCTCATCTTTTTCCTTCTAAATGTCCTCCAGGGATGCCTCTGAATGCCCTGCCCACAAAGGCCTCCTTGTGGGTAGAGATGAGCAGACAGCGGGCAGCGATTCCCCTGACTCCGCCCAGTGGCCTTGCCAGGCCCGGAGGCTTGGACACCCAACCACCTGTCCTCCCCATGCCTCTGGGGAGAGACTCAAATGTCGCTTTGCAACCAGGACACAAGGATCAGGCCTCACCAAACTTCTTTTGACATGGAGCATCTGTTTGCCTCCTGTGCCCCCATCCTGCCTTTCTGGCTCTGTGAGCCTGCTGTTCTTTCTCCCACCGAACTCTTTCAACTGCCCCTGCCGGGCCTCCCCCACACCGGTCTTTTCTGCCATCTGCAGTGAAGGCCCAAGAGGCGACCCTCTGCGCAGGTCCTAAGTGGAAAGAAGCAGTTTGTCCCTATTATCATTTATAATAAGCATTGCAATCAGGTTCAAAGTCAGGCCCGATTGCCCCCTCTGCCTTCCTAGCCAACACTTCCTGCTTCCTTGCCAGCACAACGGAGCAGGAACCACGGCCCCGCGCTGCTGCATTACCCACATGCCAGCTCCCAGAACCAGGGTGTAATTACAGCCCAGATGCCAAGGGCGTTGAAAGACCCAGACTAGGTGTTCAAAACACGGGAAGTGGGAAGGGCTGTGCTGCGCCTGCTTCCCCTTCCAGGATGGCTCCAGAGGACACAGCCAATCCCCAACCCCTTTCATCTTCTTTTGCTTTTCTAGCTCTTTAGCCAGTGAGCTGGTTTTTCTTCTTCCCCTTCCAGCTAATTATTTACACAGAAGGAGAATAATTAGCAGCCCAGGAAATGCTGCTTTGTTCTCAGCTTCCTGCCCCTGACTGCCTCTCTTGTTTGAAACCATACCTCTGGGAAGACAGGACATCAAAGCCTGCAGGGGAGGCTTTGCAGGGAGAGGGGATTTTTTTTTTTTTTTTGGTCTTTCTCAAAAGCAAAGAAAGACAGCCTCGGCGTGGGCTTGTTTGTCTCTGCTGCTGCTCTGGGCCCCCGGAGCCCCCAGTGACCCTGCAGAGGTTACAGCAACAACAGATTGCTTCCCAGGTCGTGGGCATTCCCTGTTTGGTTTCAGTCTCTTTCCGTGGACAGTGAAGGGTATGTTCTGCCATCTCGGAAAATATATAAAGGGGAAATATCTGCCTTTTGTGGCCAGGAGGTCACTCCTGAGCTGTGTGAAGCAGGCAGCATCAAGTTCAGGAAAGGGTGAGGGTAGCGACTATATAAAATGGAGTCTCTTTAAACAAGCTGCTGAAATTATTAACATGATGAAGAAAGACTCTCTTCTTGTTCCAAGTGGCCTGAGAACTTAAACTTACGAACTTTCCAGTCCTGTGTCAGTGGCTGGGTACACATCAGTCCTCCAGATTTCCCTGTGATTAGCCCCCTGAAGGACTCACATATCCAGACCACCCTACATCCATTGTCGGGATGCAACCCGACCACCCGACGTTCGTCATCCAGGCTGCCTGACACCTGACTGATAACCATTCCAGACCAGTCCTAGGGCTAAGAATTCAGGAGTGGTCATTCCCAAGAATGTACTTTTTTCCTATAAGAACTCTTAACTTTTCTGTCTTCTTTGAAACACTTCTGGGTTTTTGGCTGGCTGTGTTCCCAGTTTGCAAACTCTAAGACCCTTGAATTAATCTTGATCGTTTATTTCTAGCAAAGGCTTCAGACTCTGTGAGTTTGTTTCACAAGATGATGGGGAGGGGCAGGGTGTGGGATGACTCAGAGTCATACGCCCGCCTCTCCTAAAACCTGCCTGTCAATACAATGTGGCAACGGGGACCCCATAAATACTGACTCCCAATTTTTCTAAAAAAGCTGGATACTTGACTTTTCATACAAAACTTTCCAAATTGTAAAACACTGCGCGCAGACTGAATGAGATGCCAAAAGAAGGACTGGATCTAGCCCACAGCGAATCTGAAATGTCTGATCACTTCCAACCCCATTGTCTTACAGAGGAGGGAAACTGAGGATCCGACAGTAGGAGTAACTTATCCAAGAGCACATTTAAGGGATGATGCCAGGGCTGGAATCCAAGCCTTCGAGTATACCATGGCTATTCCCAGCACTTAATATAACTCAATGTGCTTGGCACATAGAAGGTACTCAAACAGTTGTAAACTAGACCACTGGTAACAATATTTACTTAATATTGAACATCTGTCATGATTTAGCACTATGCTGGATGTTACATGTCTTAGGTATATTCATCAGGGCACTTCTGGTTGTAAATGACAGAAACTCAATTCAAAATACTTTAAACAAGCAAAGATGTCTTGGCGGCCATGTATAAATGTGCATGAGCCTTAGATGTAGCTGTAGCTAGATATTCGCACCAATGTGACACCAATTGTCAGTTTGTTTTGCTATTCACATTCTTTTTTTCCTTACTTTTGCTTTCCTGAAGGCAATGTGTTGACTCCATTATTAGGTAAGTGCAAGAGGGTGCAATGGGACCACAGACAAACTTTGGCAGTTCCAAGAGTTCAGCCAAAGTCCCAGGCCTGACTGTCATCTGACCAACTTAAGTTGTTGCTCATCCCTAAACCAATCCCTGTGGTCAGGAGGATAAAATGCTTTGATTGGCCATGTCTGGGTCATGTGACCACATTTAGAGCCTGGGTGGAAGGGAGAAGGAGGGAGGTGCCTCAGCTCCATCCAATTTTATGAACTGAGAGTGGGGGAGAAGATGGTGCCCCAAGGGAACATCAGGGTGCTGTATGGGAATGAAAACTGGACAGACATGGGTCACAGATGACCACTCTATCAGAGTTAATCCTTACAGCACCTTGTAAGATATTGTCCCTGGATCTATGTGACTACCCTTGAAGTGAGATATGGGACTAGCAGTCTGTTCTTTACTCAGGGGAAACCATGCGACTTTTTAAGGCAGTGGGTCTCAACTGGGACCATTTTTTCAACAGAGACATTTTTCTTTGTCACAACTGAGATGGGAGTGCTACAGGCATCTCATCAGCAGAGGCCAGGGATGCTACTAAATGTCCTATGATGCACGGGACACTTCCCCCCACCCCAGCTCCTGCCCACCACCACCACACGCACAACAATATCTGGTCCAAAATGTCGATTGTATTAAAGTTGAGAACCCCTATTCTATACATTAATAGCTAAAGAAGCCATGTGCACATATATGTAAAGCAAATAGATAAGAAGGAGCCATGCCTCCCTAGGGGTTTTGTCCATCTACTTACAACAGGGCGGGCAGCATTCCATATGCTGCTGCCCAAAGCGAATTCAAGGTGGCAGGAAAGAGCCCACCCTCGGTGGGGTCAGCTCAAGTTCTAGCAAGCATGGTCTTTGGGAATCTGAAGGGCCCCTGAATGGCATTGGAAAGATGAGAGAAATGGACATCAAGGCCCAAACTGTGTGCTGGAGTCCAGGGTGCGAGAAAAACCCAGAAAACTAAGGTGTTGGGGCTCAGATGTCTCAGAGACAGAGACTGAGACACTGGCAGAGGGCGTGGGGGATAAGGAGACCCAAGGGGAAGGCTGGGTTATAGGCAGCCCCATAGTCTAGAAATTAATTCCCTTCAGGTATATGATTTGCAAGTACTTTCTACCATTTTGTGGGGCTCCTTTTTTACTCTATTGACAGTGTCTTTTGAGGCACAAAATTTAAAACATTTCATGAAGTCCAATTTGTCTGTCTTTTTGTTTGTTCATTTGTTTGTTTCCTGTAAAATTGCTGTCATTTCCAAGAAATCATTGCCAAATCTGAGGCCACAAAGCTTTTGTCCTATCTTTTCTCCTAAGAATTTTATAGGTTTAGGTCTTACAGTTAGGTTTTTGATTCATTTTGAGTTCATCTTTATATATGATATTAAGTAAGGCTCCAGCTTCAGTCTTTTGCATGTGGACACAGCTGTCCCAGCAGTGTTTGTTGATAACACTGTTCTTTCCCCATTGAATGGTCTTGGTCAAAAAGTCTTGGTCTTGGTAAAACACTCAACTATGTATGGGAGGGTTTACTTCTTAATTTTCTATTCTATTCTATTGGCTTTTTGGTCTGTCATCATACCAGTACCACACTGTTTTGATTACTGTAGCTTCATAGTAAGTTTTAAAATCAGGAAGTGTGAGGCCTTGAGCTTGACTCTTCTTTTTCGGAATTTCTTTCTTTCTTTCTCTTTTTTTAAATTCAGGGTTCCTTGATATTTTATACAAATTTTAGGATGGCTTTTTCTAATTCTACAAAAGATATCATTGGGATGTTAATAGGAATTGCATAAAAACTATAGATTGCTTATGGTTGTATTGACATCTTAACAAAACTAAGACTTCTAAAAAGTATTTTACACGTGGATATGTGTATGTATGTGGGTGTTTTGTTGTATATGTTTTTTTATATGTTTGAGTGTCTGTGTGTTTACATCTTGATTCAGTCTAAAAAGAATGTGAAGTAGCTCTTAATCTAAGACACCCTTTGCACACAGTAGGTGATCAATAACTGCTTTTCTGAATGGTGGTAAAGTACACCCAATGAGCAGAGAGCTCATTATTGGCCATAAAATTTAGAGGCTAATGTTTATCTAGGGTCAACCAGTAAGTTATTTTTGTGCCAATTTAATTATTTCATCTTAATGATTTGTTTATTCATTCAATCACCACACTATTTCCTCATTTAACCCCCTACTATGTGCTCAGTGCTCTAGTACTGCTATCGATATACAGTGATGAACAAGACAGGAACAGTTTCTCCTGGAGCTTATGACTGAGCTGGAGAGCAAGGAAATGATCATTAGTATTTTAAGTGATCCCTCATTAGGGATCATTGGCTCATCTTAATGGAGTTGGTTTGGTCTGCTAAGAGTGCGAAATTTACTTATGTCCACCATGTTTCCAAGGACAATTTTTGCAATACTTTACTCTCCTTCAAAAAAGTATTTTTGATTTGTTAAGGTGCCATAATAGGCCCAATGCCACCACATCAAAAATGAATGATTGGGGGAAAACAGCCTCAATCACCATCACATTATTTTCTACAGTCACAGTTTTCACAGGTGGTAAACTAGAAAGGTTAATGGTGGAAAACATGTTTTAGCGAATGGTGTTTATTTGGGAGTGGGTGGTAAAATTCAGAGCTGGGGGTGGAGAGTAAGGGCAGACTCACCATACCTACTGGCTGGCAAAATGGGAAATAGAGTCCCATGTTGACCACAGACAAGAACTGGCCAACGCAGCCTTGTGGGGTCGTGGGCAAAGAGAATCAGTGGTATGAGTTACCAACAAGATTATTGGTGGAGACTCTTTTCCGACGTTGAGTGGCCTTGAGCCTGCAAGGTGATCTTTTCATTGCTCTCTCCACGCAGTGGATTCTCCTCATTTCTGCCACTTGTTTACATCTATATTCTTGGCACTTCTGCCACTCCACGTGAGTAATTTCCGAATTAAAACCACCACTCAGCTGGAAGGCCTTGGAGTCTCTCGTTTATGAATTTGAATATCATTCAAGTCAACATATGTTGTTTTGTAGTTGCACCAAGTAGATTATTCCAGGGATGGAATCAATGATCTTTGATGTTGGAACAGTGTGATAGCCGAGAATGGAGAAATTTAGAACAAACACAGAATCAAGTCATAATCCAAGGGGGAGCACAGGGCTGGGTGACCGTGTCCCTAGGAGCCTACCTGGTGGGTTTGCATATGATGGTCCCCAGGATGCCGAGGCTGTTATTAGGAAGATGGCATTAAAATGAGGGACTATGGATGGAGAAGCCCACACCGTGCTCTTGCCTCACTCCATCTGTCTGCTTCTTGGTCAGCCCCTCACTTCTATATGGCCTCTCTCTTTGGGGAACCTGAAGCGGGCAGACTAGTACACCAGCCATGGGGCTGACCTTGGGGACTACATTCCAAGGATGCAGGGACAACAGGGGGATTCTGACTCAAGGTGGTGTGACACATACGTTGAACCAGATGAGGCTGTGTCAGTTAGGCAGGTGTGTGTCACTGATGAGAGAGAGAAAGTGAACTGAGCTCAAACTGGCTTAAGCAAAAATAAAATTGTCAAAGGGGTGAGGGGGTGGTTACTAGCCCACGTGATGAAGAAGTCAGGGGTGTGGACTGAGCTTCAGACTTGAGCAAGCTCAGGGGCTTAGGACATATTGTCAGGGTCCTGCTCTCTCTCCAGCCCTCAGTTCTCCTTCTCTCTTTGGTTTGGGTTTCTACTCCAAAAGGTTTTCTCCACATGAGAGCCATTTGACCCCCTGGACCACTTATAATCCAATGGAAGAAAGAACAAGTCTTCCCTGAAACCGTTGCCAGAAAAGTCCTAGCAAGGACTCTGATTGGTCCAGCTTGGATCTCATTCTCATGCTCAGCTCAGTCCTGTGGCTGGGACTGGGTCACATCCTCAATGCTGTTGCTGGAGATGGTGGCGAGGGGGTGTCAGTCCCCGCCACCACACTGCATGGAAAAGGTGTCTGACTGGAGAAAGGCATCTTGTCCGCAGAAGAAGTGAGGTGGAAAAAGGATGGAAGCTAGACGGACAAAGACGATAAACTCTCATCAGATCAAACATGAGACACCCCCACCCAGGGAAGAAAAGTTCCGCCCTCAGTGTGGCTTTGACAACGCTGCAGTCTCAGCTGTCTTGTGTTTGAAAGGCTCTCAGAAGTCCTGCAGGAAAGAGAGCTCTTTAAATTGGCTTAAGCCAGCACTTCCTAAAATGTTTTGACCGGAGGTTCCTTTTGTTTTTCAGAATCAATTTTAGAATTAAAAAAATAAATAAAATAGATGAGCCAGGGAGGGCCACATTTCAAATGCCAAGAACACCAAACCCAAACCATCTGAGGCGGGAGTGACATTGGCGTTCCTGGACCTCGAGGTTGGAGTTGGGAAGAGGTGTGTTGAGAGTGTGAGCAGCTCAGGAGCAAGCAAGGAGCATCAGACTGCATGGATGAGCTGGATTGGCCCCAAAAGGCAGAAATGAGAAGCTGTGATCGTGCCACCTCTCAGGGAGCCCACCTCATTGTGGGCAGGAGAGCAATACTGCACATGGCGATTGGTATCCATCTGGTGAGGGCGGAGAGGCCCTGGGCCTAGCCAGGCTTCCTTAGCTGGTAGAACTGTCTGCTCCCAACACATGGCAGAATAGAGCCATCGGCAATTCAAAATTCTAACAGCTCACTTAGGTGGAAAGCCTAGAACTGACTCCAACAGGACTCTAGGTTCTAACCCGGGATTCAGAATCAGGACTTGTATCTCTCAGGATCCAACCAAGAACACAAACCATTCTATGGATTGGAAACAGGGAAGTTGGCACAGGTTGCTGGTTACATAGGTGATAGCAGGGCCAAGAAGCTGAACAGGCCCCAGTGAAAGATCCCAGGGCATATTAACACAGCAGGACATCCCTGCCACCTCTTGGCTGGAGAGTCAAAGAGGGAGACGGTGTTGCTAGAGGCCAGAGTCGGGGGTCCCCAGCAGAAGCTGGCGTTACAGAGGGCTTGTCCAACAGAATCTGGGGCCACAGAAGGGGACAGAGTTGCTACTGGAGATGCTGGTGCGTGTGTGTGTTTAAGTGACCCTTCCTTCCCTCCCCAGTCTGCTATCATTTTCATTGCTGGATCCTGACAGAAGCCAGCCTGACCCAGGAGCCTCAAATGCATCCACAGGAACCAGCCCCTCTTCAATCTCCTGCGTTGCTGACCAGAGCAGGTAAAAAGTTAAGGGAAGTCACAGACCAGCACAGAACCCCAGCATCGAAACAAGATGATGTGGTTTCCCAGATATTCCACTAGATCGGGATCAACAAACTTTTCCTGGAAAAGCCAGGGACTAAACAAACATTTTAGGTTCTACGGGCTATTCACTCTCTGCGGCAACTACTCAACCCTGCTACTGAGCAAGCACGGACTAGATTTAAACAAAGGCGCTGCGTTCCAATAAAACTTTATTTATCTGAACAACTATAGGCCAGGTTTAGCCTGCCAGGATGTTCAAGCCTGGGGATGTTTCAGAGATGGTTGTCACTTGCACCTGACACCCTGGAGCTGAACTCTTTCTCTTTGCTTCTCCTGAACACAAATAGAGTCCTGGGCTGTGCAGATCACAAGCTAATAAAAGAATCATTAAAACATATTCTTAGGCTTAAAAGGGTTTCTCCCAGGATTTCTGACTTGCAAATTCTTTCCTAGGCTGCCACAACCATCTACTGCAGAGTTCACCACATGCATCTTTAAGATGCACCAACACGTTGCAACTTGGCCCCACAGACCACCTCCAACCTTCTCCAGGACGACATGTAATTTCTTCCTCCAAGAGCCGCAGGCACAGGGAAGCTTGAACGGCAGGGGGTTGATTTGGAATTGTTCATAATGAACCCCCAGTCAAGCGCTGCTCTCTCATTGGTTCAGAGAGGCTAATTCTGTCTCTGGAATTGTGAGTATAATTCTCTAAAGCACACTGTTGGGGTTTAAGGATGGATTTAGGCAGACAGCAGCAACATATTCGAGTTGGAATAAGTCCAAAGTGGCGCAGACAGCATCTGCTTAGCTCACTGAGGTGCTGTCCCCTTCCCCAAGCTCAGGACACGGACAGGTGCCTGGACTGAGCTCCCCTTCCTGGGGGAGGGGTTCAGTACTAACCTCTAACACTTCCATGGAATAGGATCCCTCTCTAGAAGACAAAGTTTTCTAGAAAGTTCTGCATCTGGAGTTTTCTAGAAAATTCTTCCTTTCTTGGAATTTCAAATGGAAATAGAAACAGTCACTTTGGCATTTGCCTACATCCCCACTTCCCAGCCCAGGACTGCACTGCTTTAAATTTGGTGTTTACACCATCTCCATGCCCCTCACCCCACATTTTGGTCTCCCCACCTTTCTTCTTTCTGACTCCCTTTGTTAACACCACCAGACTCATCAATCAGCCCAGGAGCCATGCCCTCAGGGAGGTTCAGTCACAGCAGTATGACAGAGACTTGTTTGTTTGGATGGGTCTTGGCAGGATGCGTTGACCACCTGGCATCTGCAAGTCACAGGAGTCAGGAAATGTCCCCACCCGAGTCTACTTCAGACAGGCCCCAGAGGTACTGTGAGGACCGACAGTATACTACCCTCCTCCCTGATTCTATTATCCTCCCTTTTATACGGCCACCAAATAGAGGGGCTCGGGCAGGGGCAAAAGGAAGAGCTATCTTGTCTGGACAGCTTCAATTTATATACAATTCATATTTTTACCTGTTTCATCAACCTTTGAACCTTAGCTTTGTCCCTGCAACTCAGTTCATAGGGCCTTCCCTCGAAGCTGTCTGTCTCAGCTCCCTGTTGGTCAGACTGCATCTTCCTCCCCTCGGCTTCAGCGCTCGCAGATACTCTCAGGTTACTGTCACCTCAGACTGACCGACCCTCCAGCTGCCACCTTCTCCTGCTCACATCCAGTCCCCCTGTGATGGTCCCCAGCCCCACTCCCATTCTGCTTTAACTTGATCTTGTGGTCAGAATACGGACACGAACTCATGACGCTGCTTATCTGCCTCCAAAAGTCACCAGCTATAGAAGCTGGTCTTCCCTAGCACTTTGAAAGAAACTACTTTGGAATGATAAAATTTTTGGTAGCAGATACTCATTTTGGACTGTGTGTGTGTGTGTGTGTGTGTGTGTGTGTGTGTGTGTCCTCTAAAGGCCTAGAATGGTGCTGTGACGGTGACAATAGTACATAGGGCTTATCCCATTTGCCAAATCCAGCTTTTTGGGTGTCCTTGCCCGGAGTCACACCCAGGCCCAGCAAGAGTTTCATGGTTGATTAGCAGTGTCTGCAGGAGATGGAGGCAGGAGAGTGAGGATACGCAGGCTTCTTGTCTGATGTCCCTGTGGTAGGTGTTCAACCATTACTTGCTGAAGCTGAGTGGAACATAAAGAGCTCAGAACCCAGAGTTAGAAAGGCAAGGACTTAAAATTAGCTTTGCTATTAATTAGCTGGGTTGATACTCAGTGAGTTCCCAATCTTTTCTGGACCTCCACTGCTGTAAGTACTAAGGGAAAGGTGAGAGCAAAACAAAAATACCAAACTTGGAGCCTCCCTTTCAACAACAGCTTGTGAAGAAATTGATGGGCATTCCCCAAATGACCGTCAATATTTCACAAAGACTAATAAAAAGGCTGCAGCATGTAATAGTTAAGAGTGGCTCCGTGGCCAGGCCAACCCAAGTTTGGGGACCAGCTGGGTAAGTGACAGCACTCCTCCATACCTCAGTTTCCTAACCTGGGAAATTACAGTCTAGAGGCGATTCAGGAAGGTAAGGTTTGTAAATCCCTTGGCTGGGACCCAGGAGACACCAGTAAGTCATATTTTTCAAAAACAATTTTGGGACACATAAGTAAGCATGGATCACATCCTCACACGACCACAGCAAAAACTACAACTAAACCACACAATTATCACCCAGAATCATCAGAAAACTGAGTTGTATAGAAATCTGACAACCAAGGAATTAAAGAAGTCATATTCATTCAGACAGGTAGGAGGAGGGGTGGAAACGCAGAGATAAAAAATGGGTGGTCCCACACCCAGAGGTGGTAGTTAAAAATCGGAAGGGATATCTCAGGAGTAAGAGATCCCAGCTCGACACTAGACCACCCAGCCCAGGGTTTCAGGGCCAAGAAAATAAGTCCTATAACTAACTTCTGGCTATGAAAACCACTGGGTGTTGGGGCTACAGAATAAATTGCAGGATTCTCAAGCATCTCCTCTTAAAGGGTGCACAACGGATTTGGGACTTACTCAGACTCACTTCCTCTGGGCTCCAGCACTGGGGCTGTAGCTTGAAGGGCACCAGTGGCATACAGGGAGAAACTGAAGTGTCAGGCATCAGGGTGAGTGCTGGGGGACAGCTTCCTCCAAGACAAAACTCCAGAGGCCAGGCAGCAGCCATTGTTGCTTTTCTGAGCCCTGCCCCGCACAGAGCCACAGAGCGGGTGGCACTGTATCTGAGACTCCATCCACCTGCTTCACACAGGTTGCACCCCCGGTGTTGACCTAAGGCTCTGCCCCTTCCAACCTATGAGGGAGCTTTTCTACATTAGGCCACACTACTAAGACAGGGAGTTAAAGCAGCTGTACCTAATACATAGAAACAAACACAGGGAAGCTGCCAAAATGAGGAGACAAAGAAACATGGCCCAAATGAAAGGACAGAACAAAACTCCAGAAAAAGAGCTAAACAAAATGGAGATAAGCAATCTATCAGATGCAGAGTTCAAAACGCTGGTTATTAGGATGCTCAAGGAACTCATCGGGTACTTCAACAGCATAAAAAAATCCAGGCAGAAATGAAGGTTACACTAAGTGAAATGAAGAAAAATTTACAGAGAATCAACAGTGGAGTGGATGAAGCTGAGAATCATATCAATGATTTGGAACATAAGGAAGGAAAAAAAAATTCAGTCAGAACAGCAAGAAGTAAAAAGAATCTAAATGAATGAGGATAGGTTCAGGAGCCTCTGGGACAACTTCAAATGTATCATCATTTGACTCGTAGAGGTGCCAGAAGTAGAAGATAAAGAGCAAGAAATTAAAAACTTATTTGAAAAGTAATGAAAGAAAACTTCCCCAATTTGGTGAAGGAAATAGACATACAAGTTCAGGAAGCACAGAGTCCCAAACAAGATGGATACAAAGAGGACCACACGAAGACAAATCATAATTAAAATGTCAAAGGTTAAACATAAAGAGAGAATCTTAAATGCAGCAAGAGAAAAGCAGGTAGTTACCTACAAAGAAGTTTCCATAAGGCTGTCAGTTGATTTCTTAAAAGAAGCTTTTCAGGCTAGAAGGGACTGGCAAGAAGCATTCAAAGTGATGAAAGGCAAGGACCTACATCCAAGATTGCTCTATCCAGCAAAGCTTTCATTTAGAATGGAAGGGAAGATAAAGTGCTTCCCAGACTAGGTAAAGCTAAGAGTTCATCATCACCAAGCCATTATTATATGAAAGGTTAAAGGGACTTAAGTTTAAGAAAGAGAAGATCAAAACTATGAACATTAAAATGGTAATAAATTCATAACTACCAACAATTGAATCTAAAAACAAGTAAGCAATAAGCAGGACGGAAGCAGAATCACAGATATGGAGATCATCTGGATGGCTACCATTTGGGAGGAGGAAGGGGAAGAATGAGGGAAAAGGTGCAGGGATTAAAAAGTACAAACTGGTAATACAGAATAGACAGGGGGATCTTAAGAACAGTATAGGAAGTGGAGTAGCCAAAGAACTTATATGTATGACCCATGGACATGAACTACGGGGGTTATTGCTGGAGGGAATGGGGGGTACTGAGTGGAGGGGGGCACAACTATGACAGCATAATCAATGAAATATATTTAAAAACTGAACTGAGCCAAATATCATTTAATTGAATTGACTGGGGTGACATTGGTTAACACAATCATACAGGTTTCAGACGTACAATTCTATGACTCATCCTCTGTGCGTCGTACTGTGTGTCAAAGCCAAGTCCCCTCTGTATCCCCCCTTTGCCTTCCTCTGCTTCCCCCACCTCCCTTTCCCTCTGGGAATCACCAAACTGTTGTCTGTGTCTGTGAGGTTTTGGTTTTTTGTGTGTGTGGTGTTTTTTTTTGTTTTTTTTTGTTTTTGCTTCATCCCTTCTAATAAGTCATATTGTTATTGATATTATTATTATTTAGATGGGGTAGGCCACTTATCTTTTAGAAGCACCATATTAACTGAGTGGTCATTAGCAGTATATTGATAGATCCATAGCTTTTCTGTAGGAAAACCTCCTCTGTCAGATGATCAGAGAAGTTTAGTTGGCTGGCTGCATCCTTTAAAAATGAGATGGGGGGGGCACATCAAAGGGCCCTCTGCTGTGGAAAAAAAGGCCAGAGTCCCTGGGGACAGCTGTCCTCTAAAGCCCTTTCTTATCCCAGACGCCTACACTCCTCTGAATGCCAGGAACACGTCTCCACGGGGCTTGGCACACGGGCAGCTCTCTTGGTGGGAGGTGAAACCATTCTGAGGTTCTTCTGTACTATTTTGTGACTCAATGTGCAGTTTGTGTCCCCTGTCGCGCCAATTACTGACTTAAAATGTTGTTCGGAGAGGCAAGCACGTTCATTATGTAGCTGTGGCAAGCGCTCAGGCCCAGTGGTTTTCTATTTGTGCTGTTTGAAAAGCCATTCTCCCCTGGTCTCTTTGTGTGTGCGTGTCGTTACAAGGCCTCCCAATCACAGTCTTCCCTGGGAGCTGGCCGAGTCCCACCCCCCACTCCCCCAGGCCTGTCCATCACCCTGTGCCACTCGGCAGGGATCAGCCGGGACAGGAATTGCAGGAGGGGAGAACTGAGCAGTAGCTGAAGTTGTTGGTAAAAGAGAGGCTAAGTGCCATAAGAGTGAAAGAAATAGAAGAAAAAGGATGCAGGAATTGATCGATCAGGTAGGCATCCTTGAGGCTCAAATGGAGGGGAGGTTTCCTGGTGCCATAGCCGTGGGTGAGTTCATTGAAGACACTTGAAACCACGGAAGAAGCCAAGAGCTCTCCTGATGTGAGAGGTAGTTGAGGCTGGGAGTGAAGACACCGGGGTTCTAGTAGTGGCCTGCTTGACCTTGAGCAAGTAATCGAAACTTTCCGGTTCCCAGGCCTTCTGCAAACTGAGATTGTTGGGTAATACCTCCATTGTCCCTCCATTCAGCACCTGCAGCCCATAAATTTATGATTCCGTGAACCAGAGCTGATAGAGAAACTAAGTCCTAATGCGGGCTCCATTTTAGCTTCACGGAGACTAATAATCTAAGTACTTAGAACAGAACCTCAACCAAGCCCCAGCGGGCATTTCCCAGGTTTGGCTACACCTTGGATCCACGGTTAGGGCACACAACTAAAAACTCAACCACCTGGAGCGCCATTGCCCACCCGGCCAAAGCATCTTTTTTCTCCTCTCCTGAATATTCCATCGCAAGAAACACAAACGTAGGCCCTTGTTATGAACCCAATCCTGCTATCAATCGGGGAGCAGATGAATGCTCTCACTTTACATTTCCTAAGCAGGCAGGATGAGCTCACCTCCGGGACAGACTGAGTTCCCCCAGAGTGTGGAATCCCGTCTGCGCGCTCGAGCCTGCCCCGCCTTGTCAGGGAACAGCCTCTCTAATCCAGCTGCAAAGAGGCATGTACTCCCTCCTAACTTGGCTCTCCTGATTGGGTTTTTCTTCATTTTCTCCTGCTTTTTTCTTTTTTAAAATCACTTACTCTAATGTATAAGGCACCGGGTTTCCAGAGGCAACCATCGGGAGTCTAAAAAATAACTACAGAGTTTCTCCATCTCTCCTGCCTCCTTCCCAGCCTCGTGACAAACAGAAAGAGAGAGAGTTGCCAAACCATTGGATTTGCTTTGCCAACACGAGTCCCCAGGATGGCCTTTTTTCCCCTTCAACCCAAAGGGAGAGGTTTTCCTTTCTCACAAGAGAAAGCCTCTCCCTCTCACTAGCATCATCAGCATCTCAGAGTTTACTGAGTTAATATGACAACGGTTTCCTTAGCAACCGCCCTCTCCTAGGATTAGAGGACACAACTGTCATTGATGAGCTGGGTCACAGAAACTCCAGCCCAGACCAGCAGAACGCAGCTCTCCCCAATGTGGGCAAACAAAATATAATGAGATAATGAAACTACCAAAAAAAAAAAAATCAAACCGTAACAATAACAACAACAACAAAGCCCTGTGACATAAGATAGTTTCTCTCCAAGTAGCATGGGGGGATTGCCAAACTGCACGTGGTCGTCTGTAACTAATGGCTGGCACAAAGTGCGGGGTGGAGCATCCTGTCTGCCCTCTCCCTAAATGAGCTTGGTGTTCTAAAGAGAAAAGACATTGGGCTTTATAGACTGCTTACCTTTGGGCTTTGGACTGAGGCTCACAGATTATAAGTGAGAGCTCCTGGCGTGGAGTCTGGTGCGCCTCAGGTAGTCAGCAAGGATGCCTGATGGGTGTGAAGAGCTTGTGATGCACAAGGCTGCACGCTCTAGGAAGACAATCAATCCTCCCTCGTCAGCCACTGATGGGTAGCGTGGTGTCTGGCACGTAGCTGATACACAAAAGTTAGTGTTGCTTTGGTATGTTGTTACGACATCATTGGATCCTCAAGATACAGGAGGAGGTGGATAATGCCTTGCATTTTGCAGATGAGAAAAAAAATGAGCCTTGAAGACCAAGTCTCTGGACTCAGGTCCCATGGTTGGTGGCAGGGCCAGGATCTGTCCAGGTGACATGGATGTCAAAGCTGTAGCTGCCACTAAATTGCCTCAACAAGCTGCTCTTGCTCTGGGCTCTGTGAACAACAAAACGAGGCTCAGCGTCTCTCCAGAGTTCTCAGCCCTGTTTACCTGCCAAGCTGGAAGAAGCAAGCATGATGTGGAGGTTGCCACTGAGGAACTTTAAGCATCTTCGGTGCTTTGGAATTCCACGACTCTGCCTCTCCATGCCCCTTGGTAGTTGTCTCCAAAGTGGGAGCGCAAGTGATCCAGTTTCAACACAGCTGATTCGAATTCACCAAGGAGCGCTCACTCTAGGTTGCTTCTCCAACATATGTTCATCCAAATTAATCGCAGTCATGGGATCACGTGTCCCTGGCACAGGGCTCTGCTGCCTGGGCAGGTTTTCCTGGCAGGGGACCCAAGCATACGGGACTTGGGGATGGAGTGGGAACAGCGCTGGTTTTATGGAGCCATGGGAAGGTGCTGTCAGCCTGCTTTAGGAGAGCAGGAGTATGGAGTAAGGAAGAGGCAAAAGCGTGGTTGAGAGTATTTGGGCGAGGCAATGAACTTCATCACACAGGTTCCTCGGTGGGAGCCCCCGAGAGTAGGTGACCCAGCAGTTTTGTCTCCTGAGGCTTCAGAACTTGCACAATACATGGTCTTGGAACCATGGTCTTGGAACTCCCTGTACTGGGCCCATACTAGTCACTGACCTAGGAAAACACTGTATTTCGCTGTGTATATGCACTGCCATGTATACTGCGCACCCATGTTTTTGGCCCAAACTTTCAGGAAAAAAAATCTTTCATTTTAGCCCTGGCTAGTGTGGCTCAGTGGATTGAGTGCCAGCCTGCAAACCGAAAGGTCACTGGTTCGCTACCCAGTCAGAGCACATTCTTGGGTTGCGGGCTAGGTCAGGTCCCCCAGTAGGGGGCGCTTGAGAGGCAACCATACATTGATGGTTCTCGCTCTCCCTTCCCCCTATCTAAAAATAAATAAATAAAATCTTTAAAAAATAAAAATATGTATTTGCAGGCAATAAGCCGGGCTTACTTCATTTTACAGCTTTTAGTTTTTAAGTACTTGTTAGCATAAGGATTCATTTGAACAACAAAAAATTTCATTGAATAAATTCTGTGGACAAAAAAAATCTTTCATTTTAATTTTTTAATTCAATTTTCATTTATTTATACTTAGATATTTGTTTTTTGTATTATAACGAAATTTTAGCATTTATTTTTGAACATATTATGGTACAAGAAATTTTATGTAATGAATAATTACAAAACACAAGAACAGAGACAAGGTATTTCAGGTACTACCCATCTGCAAAGCGCATCCTTATCATTCCCTCAAAAATCTGGGCAAAAAGCACGCATTATACTCAGCAAAATATGGTAGTCACTCAGCCTAGAAACCTCAGAGGCATCATCGTCCCTTTTTCTCAGCCTCCACACCCAATTAGTTTCTAGGTTCAAGTATCAAGTCTTCTGGGTCTGAGTTCACCCATTATCATCTCTCACCTGGACTTTCGAAATAGCATCCCATCCCCACTGTCCTCCAACCCCCTCCTGGTCCCCCTCTCTGTGGTATCCTGTCCCCTTTGGAGCTGAAGTGATATTCTTGGAAGGAAAATCTCCTCAAAACCCCTCAAGGACTTCTGACATCTTTATCATAAAACCAAATCCCTTAGCCTGTCGTTCAAACCCCTTCATGGCTTGTCCCTGCCCAGTTCTGAGGTCTCCCCTCTCTGCCCCTGGACACACCCTTTCTGAGCACCAATACCCTTCCTCACCTCCACGCCGCTGTACGTGCTATTTCTGCTACCCACAAGCATGCTCCGGCTCTGGTGTCCTTTACGCAGTTCTGAAAGGCTGACGGGTAGCTTTCCCCCAAGAGACATACTCCAGCTCTCCAGGAAACATTTGTAGTGACCATGAATTTGGGATTCATGCCTGAGAGGCTGAGAGGCATATTGTACAAATGAAGCTCACACCCCTGCATTCACACTAATAAGATGCTAACCGGGTGATGGGGGACTAAAGCGTAGGTGTTTGATTGACACCCACAGATGTAAATTCCAGTCCCCACACCAGCCCTCAGGCCATGGGCAGAGAGCTGAACCCTATTCAGCCTGGGCTTCTTCCTCTGTGCAGTGGGGGTGGTGATATTAATCAAAAAGTTATGTAAAACAATTACTGCTGTGTCTTGTACACGGATGTGTTTAACAAGTAGCGGTGATGACGGTGAGGGTACTTGACGGGGATGGTGGTGACAGCAGAGCCCAAGGCAACGCTGGGGTGCCATGTGGTCCAGCTTGCGATGAATGTGACCTTCAAAGAAACACAGCGCAGCCATCAAAGGTGCCAAAAAAGCAACCTCAGCATTTGCCTATCTCTCCCAAAGAGGCACCCAATTCATAGATGACCGCAGCATATTTGTAACTAACTCCCTTCCCCAATTTCTCCTACCCTGCCACTCAGTAGTTGCCCCAAAGTCATTCCTTTCCTCAACTCTTAGTCAAAAACTCAGCCCCCAGCTGCCAGCGTTTCCTCATCCCCATCCTTTCCTCTTCTGTTCACTTCTTTTCCCTCCTAAGTACATGTCTCCAATCCCTCCTCTTGGTTCTCCCCAAACAGACTTCTTTCTGCATAATAAGCATTTGGGGCCCGAGGAGGGAAGGTAGGGCATGCTGAGCAAACGATGGCAAAATTTTCTGCACGGGTAGGGGGAGGGACGACAGCATATGCCCTTTAGTCCCATTTTTCCTGTCAAAACAGCGACATCGCAATGGCGAACACGATATGAACGATGAATTGGTGAATCGCCACCACCATCCATGATAACCCACTGGATAAATTGAGGTGACCTTTCTTATTATACAAGATAAGTGGCGAGATTATCAAAACCATCTAAAAGCAACTTGCAGCCAAGGAGGAAGGCTTTCTAGCTCCCAAACAAGCCTTTAACCCCCAACAAACCAACCTCCAGCACAGCCAGCAACAGATAAAGGGGAACTCGAGAACTGTGGAAAACCACAGCAGTTTTAGAGGTTAGCAATATCTTCTAAAACACACAGAAATTGCACTCAATCTTTTGATTTCATCTTTATGAATTAATTTATCCCACAAATGACCTCAAACATATATGCAGAGATATAATAAAGGATATTCATTAAACTATTGTAGAAGAAAAAAATGAAAGGAACCTCAATGCTCACTAAGAGGGCTGATTGAAAAATTAAGGGAGATTCAAGCAGTGAGCAGAATAATCTGTGCATCTTCTTAGCGCTGATGCAGGAAAATCTCCAAGATGTATTTTTGAGTACAAAAATAAAGTGTGAAAGCATTTATTTAATATGCGCTCATTTGTGTTTTTAAAAATAGTTTCATACATTTGAAATGTATGGGTTGTACGAGCACACTTGTCCATGCCTGAACAATATCTCAGGAGAGGTTAACAATAGATCCGCAGGGATGGCTTACCCTAAGGAATAAGACCAGGGGTAGAGGCGGGAAGAAAAATACAGGGTCCGGCACAAATAACGCCCCCGTTTCATTACGGACTCTTTTATTACAAAACCGTAAGCATGCAATTCTTTAACATAATGATGTCACACTCAAGTGCACCGTATGACATTTTAGGTGAAACATTCAAATTAAAACTATAAATTATGACACCCATATTATTACCCGACCAACCACACTCTAGCAGGCATCACTTCTGCTAGACCCTACATGGTTCGCTGCATCCTTTTTTTTTTTTTTTTTTTTTGGTACTTATTTTTTCCATAGGCAGGTCTTACTTTACAATGAACCTTGCTCTTTTTAGGAAGAAAACTGCCTCCCTTCAAGACAGACCCCGACTCAAAGCCCATCTCTTCGCCCACTGGCTGTGTAACTTTGGCAAAGCATTTCCCCTCTCAGGCCTCTGCTTTCTCACTGTAAAGTAGGAGCCATCACCTACATCTTGCTTGATTGTGAGAATTCAGTGAGAGCGTATACACAAAATACCCAGCATGCATCCTCAATGCAGTAGATGCTCAATAAACAGCAGCGCTTCTGTGTTGGTCTGTGTCCAAGTCTGTTCATCGCACGAGTCCGCAGCGCTCGCTGTTCCCGATCTCTCCTCCTCACCAGCCCCTCTCTTAGAACTATACCTGCCCTTGAACTTAATAGCTGCCCAGGTTTACGTTCAATTACTCTCCCCTTGACACAGTTTATACTTCTTTCCAGCAACTTTGCCACCCCACCTTATCCCACCTCAGACCCTGCAGGGGAGCCGTTAGCAGCTGGACCCTCTCAGGCCCCCTTACCACCACCCAGGAGCCCAATCGTATGTAATATTTATTCAATGGGCATTTTCTATGCACCTGACATTGTTCTAACACTTTAATTCATGCAAACATCCAGGGAAGTAAGAACTGTTTTTCTCCTTACTGCACAGATGAAGGAAATCAATATTGAGTTAAGAAACTTGTGAAGAACAGGAATTGTGGCAGAATTGTGATGTTCTTCTGCCTCTTGAATTCCTACTCTTTCCTGACTAGAAATTCAGACATAGAAAGACATGGACATCTGGCCCTGGCTGGATAGTTCAGTTGGTTAGAGCATTCCCCCCAAACACCAAGGTCGAAGGTTCAGTCCCCCATCAGGGCACATAGAAGAATCAGCCAATGAACACACAAATAAGTGGAACAGTAAGTCGATGTTTCTCTCTCTCTCTCTCTAAAAATCAATAAATTAAAAAAAAAGACACGGAGCTCTCCATTCTACCACAGCCATCAGTAACCCTCCTCCATTCCCATAGATTTGCTGTTCTCTTCCTCATTGTTGTCCGCCCAACAGCTGCAGAGTAAGTGACTGCAGAAAACCTTTACTGGCTTCTGGAGACCGGCCCAGACCTGTCTGAGCTCTGGGAACACTCCAGACCACACTCCGCTTACTAAGCCCTGGCGACACTGGGGCTCCAGCTGGGCCCCGGAGGCTGCACTGCGTACCTGCCGTACCTGCCGTACCTGCCGTGTGTAATTACAGCACCTGCGGAGCATCTCGGAGCCCGCCTGCAGCCACAGACAAACGGCTCATGTCCCCACACTGCCAGCCCGTATTTACCCGGGGGTGTGCAGGAGGGCTGTACAATTCACGAAAGCCCATCCATCCCCACTGCCTTGGCCTGACGGGTGGCGTTCACTCTTGTTTATTTGTTTTATGATCTGATTTCCCACCACAGATAAACAGAGTTGTTTTTCTAAGGCCATTTCTTATAAGAACTGAAATCTATTTAAGCATTGACTCGGAGTCACTTGGCAAGGACAGCTGCGCTATACATTGAGAAGGCCTGACCTCCGACTTACGGTTGTCATCTTAATGGTTTCTTGATTTGATGGTGGTCTGAAAGGGACACACATAAAGAATTACATGAGATACTCAACCATTTATTTAAAATAGTCTTTGTGTGGGATGATTTTGCCCCGCTGTGGGTTAATGCAAGTGTTCTGAGGACGTTTAAGGTAGGTTAGGTGAAGTTGTGATGTTCGGTAGGTTAGACATATTAAGTGCATGTTTGACTTAATGATATTTTCAACACATCATGGGTTTATTGAGACATAACCTCATCACAAGTTGAGGTGCATCTCTATTTAATCCGTATTTTGGCTTTGCAATACAAAAGAGGGTTTGCTATTATTTTGCACTTGTTGTATACCAGCCACTGTGCCCAGCACTTCACAGGCATTTTCCCACTGAATCCTCAGGGCAGCTTAATGAGGTAGATGCTATGGTATAGATGAGGAAACGGAAGCTAAGTGAGGTGATGGGACTTGCCCAGGACTCCCAGAGGCGTGGTCAGAATGCAAACTCAAGCCTCCGGAATTCCCGCGCTGTGATTATTCATTTCTTCATTCAGCCACTTGTTTGTCCTGCAAGTATGTGTGCATACCTCCCTGTGCTGGGCCCTGGGCACTCAGTGTGTGACAAGATTGTCCCAACTCTGCCCAGATGGAATCTTTACTACATTTGCCAGGAGCACATTCTGCTTGCAAAAGAGCCATCACTTTGGATGTGCCAAGCATTTTAAAGTTTTCAAAGTGCATTCACACCCATTACCTCCTCATGAACAACTCACTTCTCTCACGGGCAAATGAGACCTATGACTTTGGAGTGGCTGTTACTGCAAGTGCATCCTTTTCCACTCGGTTTTCCACAAACCAGAAGCATGTGTTCTCTCTACTCAAAGCAGCTGCCTTTAAATTAAATCACCATCTCTCTTTCATTCACTTCACTCTCTGCTTTCTGCTGCTCTTAAAAATGCTCCTCGGGTCTCCAGATTCTGGCTTTCCATCACCGATGCATTTGGATGAACAACATGTGTTCGCCAGGTGCTGGGGGTTGGGTGCCACCTTGCCGACCTACAGGGTTCAATCCGACCTCTGGGGACTGAGCTGTCAGCCCCTCTCGTGGAAGCCAGCTATTCCCCTCCCATATGTCTGCCCATTTCTTTTGAGGCTTCCTTTGTAATAATGGGGGAGAGAACATTCCAACAAACAGATACACATCAACTATGTGCCTATAACCCTACAGGCCATGATAAAGGACTTTGTCCCCAGGGTAACCGGGAGCCATTGAATGCTGTATCCCAGATGTGTGAGAGCTGCCAGCGTCCGCACCACATTCCCTTCTGCTGATGGAGAAACACCCTTGTAAGCTGATGACAAATGTCATGCTTTGCCTCTGCCGCAGTCCAGCTGCAGCAGGATGCAGGGGGTCCCAAAGGTGGGTAAGGTGTGGGTGCGTGGAGATCAGGCAACGACACAACTGAGAGGATCGTGAAGCACTGATTCGTTTATTGCAAGTACAAGTGGATTTTTAGATTTTCTTTTTTGGAATAGCTCAACATTCGCAGGTGCATAGCACGATCAGTTAAGCAGAAAAATCAATACAAAAATAACCAGGAACAGTACGAAAGTTCCCAAAGATTCAATTATACTAAACAAAGATTATTTTGACCAGGAGACCCATAAATCAGACGATTAGAATATTTCAGAATTTGTCCATAGGGCAAAAGTATACAGTAGATTGAGCAGAGGCAATAAGGCCTTTGTGATGTCCAACTTGGCTATATATCTTTTCTGTCTAAAATGTTTCTCTGTGTACTATAAACTTTAACTTCATAGTAACTGTTTCTACATGCTTAATAGCTAACCAGCTTTTCTTATTTCTAAGGCTGTCTAATTGATATATATTCCTATTCAAGGTAGAGGAGGGGCTGTTACTCTAACGACTTTTAGACATTCAGGGACTTTCTATTATTTTGTATAACTTCATTGGAATTATACTAATCAAGGAACCTAAAATACAAATGTCTAACAATCCCACCACCTTTTGATCACCAAAACAAACATGTAAGGAGAGATAGACAGGAAATCCAGCTACAGCTGTTAATTCAAGAGGTCTAACTTATTATTTTATTTTTTATTTCTTGAACACTAAGGGGGCCCGGACCGCTTAAGTCTCTCAAACCAGGGTAATTTAAATAAGCCAACATATTTTCTCTTACGGTTAACAATTATATTGTCCTGGCTGTCGTACACCCCTGTATAAGGGAGAGGGGAATCGGTGGCGATTTTTTCATCCTTTCAGGCAGTTCCATGGGGAATACTGTCCCTTCCTCTTGGGTGGTACAGGAATGAGTAAGTACAGTGCAATGCCTATATTCAGTAGCAAAAGCAAAATAAGTAAAATAAAACAGCCAATTGTTAACCCAATTTGGATGCCACGTTCTCTTCCGGGGAGACGAATTCCTTGAACTCGAGTCCTCCATGCCCGGACCTTGTCAGACAACATGGTTGGAAGAGGACGTGGCATGACTCTCCGCTCTGTCCCTGAGAATGCACCACAGGTCTTTAATCCTCAGCCAATAGTAGCAATAACAGTGATAATGATACTATCACCACATGTAAATCTAAGCTCTGATTTTATAATCTGGGACCCAGGGCATGTTTACCTCATTGGTCTAGAGTTTGGGGGGCTTTCATCTGGTGCCCCGAGTCTTTTCAGGGCGACCTTCTCACAACTATATTTGAGCTCCTGCTTCATGCCAAGAAAGACTTCCCATGTTTGTGGATTTTCCCACCCAGGGTGTGAAACAGCACGCAAGCAGACCAATAATTAAAGTGCAACTTGTGGTTTGGGTCATAAAGACAATAAACCCGGAGCAAGATCTAAAGAGTAACCGGAGGGAGCCTGGTTCGAGTCTGAGAGGAAGGGACATGGAAGCAGAGATTTGAGGGGCAGGAAGGGGCCAGCCAAATGGATTTCAAGGGGAAGAGCATTCCAGGCGTGGGGAACAGCCTGGGGAAGTCTCAGAGGCAGGAGACAAGGTGACAGGAAGCCAGTGCAGCAGGGGCCGGTGACTGACGAGTGGCACCGGAGGCTGTCAGATTCCGTCTGCCAGCACCTGTCCTAGGGGAGGTGACCGGAGCACCCAGGCAAGGGGTGCTGACAGGGAGAGGCCGAAGCCACACTCCACAGCCGGAACAGAACACAAGCTACATGTCACTTTAAAATTTCTAGGTATTCAAAATGAGTAGGTAAAAATTAATTTTAAGATATATATTTTTGAAACCGATATTGCCAAAATATTACCATTTCAACTTGTAAAACATATCTAATGTGCTTAGTGACATACTTTAAATTTTTGCAGTATTAAAGATTGCAACCTGGTTTGCATGTTATGCTTACAGCGTATCTCAGTTTGAAGCAGCTACAGCTCAAGCCTCGATAGCCATCCATGGTCAGTAGCTACCATATTGGACGGGGCAAAGCTAGACTGTGGAAGGCCTTGGTGGAAGTCAGTTACACTGGTGATGCCCCCACTTCTCCAATGAGACCATGCTTCTCAATAGTCACACCCTTCTGTAGTCCTCTCCCTCCCCCCAAAGACTCCAACTAATAGAAAGTGGCAGAAGTGATGCTGTGCAGTTTCCAAGGCTGGGCCTTAGGAGTTCTGCAACCCCCACTTCCACCTCCTCTAATACTTGCTCTTGCACTTAGCCAGCATGCTGGGGGAAGCCCAAGCAGCTTTGTGAATAGGGTCACATGGAGAGAACCCAGACACCCATCTGGTGGCCCCAATAGAGCTCCCAGCCAGCAGCCAGCTCTTACCACCAGCCAGGTGAGTGAGGTCATTGTGGACCTTCTGGTTGTCCAAGTGTCCCAGCAGGATAAGGGCATAATCAACTCACAGAATGTGAGGAACAGTATATTGCTCTCTTAAGCCACCACGTTTCAGGATGGTTTGGCTCATAGCCACAGAGAAATAAAACACCATGGTGAGATTTTGGTCTTCCTGGGAGTGGGAAGAGGAAACCAGGGAATAATATTGAGCAGAGGGGCGACTTGTCCTGACTTCATTTTTAACTAGGTCACTCCGACTGTTGGGCTGAGAACAGATTGTCGGGTTCAGAGTGGGAACATGGAATCTGGGGTGATGGGGGGGTGATGATCACAGCATCCGGGTAAGAGATGCTGGTGGCTGTGACAAGGGTGGCTGTGGAGGAGGTGGAGAAGAATGGACCAATTGGGGATATTTTGGTGGTCGGGTCTGAAGCCCCTCTGATGGGTTGGATAAAGGAGGTAATAACGAGTATAGAGGGAGGATTCGAGATATATGTGGGGTACCCTTGGGAGAAGCCTCTAAGGATAACTCTGAGCCTTTCCCCTCCATCACTGCCCCCACTTCCGAATAATCCTGGGAGTCAGTGCAAGACCGAAGTTGAAAAGTGTCTCTGCTCCCTCCCCAGAGCTGGTACTGACAGCCTTCCCCCAGGATCAGTGAGGACCCGCCAGCCTTGCCACCCTCCTCCAAAGTGTGTGAGGTGGGTAATGAGCGAGTGTCCCAAGGCTTTCTGCAGTCGCTCCCCGAACAGGTGCTGAAGTGTCACAATTGCGCTAATCACCACAAATTGCTCTTTAATGAAGTTGTCAACACAGACATTATTCAATGGAAACGGGTTGCCTGGTGCGTTGGACACATTCGCGGTAACTAATCACATTTTAAAAATTGTGTTTATTTATTTGGCTGGAGCAGAACCCCTTTTTCCCGATGAGAAATAAGACCCTTGTCAGTTGAGAGCAGAGCTGACCCTTTGTATCAGGTACCTGTGGCCACAATGATGTCACAACAAATGTCTACCACCATAAGTGTCTACTGCTCATGGGCCTGGGGTGGCCAGCTGGGGGGCTCTGCCCTGCTGCCCACGGGCGGGCTTTCTCCCCTGCCTGCGTGTGGCAGTCATGGATGTGTTGTTTCTATTTGCTTCAAAAAGGACATCACCTTCGGTTGCAGAGAGGGCAGTCATGTGACAGCCTCCAGCCATTGGCACCTTCAGGATCTCCTTCAGCTTTCAAGTCAAGGTCAAAGCTTCGAGGACATCCCTTAGGTAGTGACTGAACACAGCTGGGTAGCAGAGCTTGGCCATTTCTGCCCACTGCGAGGCTCCTATAAAGGGACATCTTCACTCCAGAGCTCCCTTTTGAGTTGGTTGGGACTCTATCAGATGTGGGTTGTGATCTGAGTTTCTCTGGCCACTCCTGCTTCCTCCATCCTTCAACAGTTGTCTGACTGGCACTGCGGTTGAAAGCTTTTTCCTGCTCAACTCTGCTTTCTTTCCTTCTTATCTGTCATTGGAGGATACCCTCCTGTGAGCATCTTGCACTCTGAACTTCATTTATGCATCTGCTTTCCACACAACTCAGGTGACTCATTGGGGGTTGGTTGGCTGGCAATAGACTGGTCTTGGCTGGCCTTGGCCAAGATAACTGGGGTGAGTCAGCTGTGCTACATGTGTCTTTTTTCCATCAGCAGGTTAGCCTGGGCATGCTCCCAGATGAAGATAGAGGCACAAGAGAGTGAAGAGAAACATGCAAGACCTCTTGTTATAGACTGAATAAGCGCCAGCCCCCAACAGGACTGTATTTGGAGATAGGGCCTTTATGGAAGTAATTAAGGTTAAATGAGGTCGTAAGGATGAGGTCCTAACCCAATAAGATGTGTCCTAGGAAGAGACACCAGAACACACTCTCTGAAAGCACAAGAAGAGATGGTAGCCACCTACCAGCCACCAGGAGAAGGGGCCACAGACTGAAACCCACCTTGCCAGAACCATGACCTTAGACTTTCCAGCTTCTAGAATGGTGAGAAATAAACTCTCATTGTTTTAAGTCCCTGGTATGTAGTTCTCATAAGGGCAACTCTAACAAACCCCTGAGACTTAGGCTTGGAGCTGGGACACTGTATTTTCTGCTTCATTCTATCGTCTCAAAAAACGTTGCATGGGAAAGGAAGTGCTTTCCCTGTAGGAATTCCAAGGTCCTATGACAAGGCAAGGGAATGGGGAGAGAGGAAGAACTGGGGCCATCGCTGTGATTTCCACTCTTGTTGCCATTGGGCCAACCACCCCAGCGAGAGGGAGGCCTCGGCCCCGGGAGCTCCTCTCCCTCTACGTGTCTTCTCCTTAGACTTGAATATTTGCATCTCATTCAACCTCCAAAGACTCTCCCAAGCTCTCTTCTTCTGTGAAGTCCTTTCCTGGGCCACCCAGGTTCTCTGTGGCTGGGGATTGAGAGTTTTCTACATGCAGGTCAAATGAAAATACAGCGGCAGGTCCACTCAGCTCCAAAGTGACTTTTAGATGAGTGTTTGTGAAATCAACAAGTGAGTAAATAAATGAAACACAACAAAAGATGTAAATGAAAATGGAGATCATGTTTGTACCTATGTCAAAAACATTAAGGAGAATTCAATAAGACACTCCACGTTAAGCATTTGACACATTTCCTGGTATATTATGAGTGAATTCAGTTGTAAATGTAAGAGCTAAAATAAAAATAAGGCTGCTAGAAGAAAAAGATAGGAGAATATCTTGACAACCTTTTGTGCAGGCAATGGTTTCTTAGAAAGGGATTAAAAAGCATGAATCACAAAAGGAAAAATAATAAACCGAGCTTCACCAAAAATAAAAACTCCTGCTCATCAAAATATATCTGCAAGAAAACCAATAGGAAAACCACAGGCTGGAAGATAATATGGCAAAACATATACCTGACAAAGAACTTGCATCCCAAGCATATAAAGAATTCATAGAACTTGATAATATAAAGGCAAGCAATTCAATAAAAATAACTTAAACAGAAACTTCACTCAAGAATATAAGCAAATGGCCAATGAGCACACGTAAAAGGTCTCCACATCGTTAGTCATCAGAGAATGCCAGTGGAAATCAAAATGAGATCCCACTGCACACCCACCAGGATGGCTATAATTAAAAGAACAACCCCAGGAAATGTGGGTGAGCACGTGGGGGAGCCGGGACCCCGCTGCTGGGAACGCAAAATGGCACAGCCGCTTGGGAGAATAGTGAGGCAATTCACAAGAATTAAATACACATTTTACCCTGTGACCCGGCACTCCATTTCTAGTATTTCTCCCAGAGAAACAAAAATAAAGGTCCATAAAAAGCTCTGAATGCAAATGTCGATGGCAGCTCTTATGTAACAGCTCTCAAGTGGAAACAGCCAAGAGAGTCACCTATAAGAAAACAGATAAAAAGATTGTGGTACGTTGGCACAATGAAATATTGCTCAGGAAAAAAAAAAAGGCCATGAACTGCTGAGTTATCCAATGCAGATGAATCTCAAAAGCTGAGTGAAAGAAGTCTACACACACACATATATTTTGTGTGATCTAATTTCTGTGAAATTCTAAGATAGACAAAACTAACCTGTAATGATATAGCTCTGGACAGTGGTGGGTTAGGGGAGGGGGGAGGGATTGCACCAGGAAGAGTCGTGAGGGAACTTTCTGGAGTGAGTAAATGTTCTATTGGGATTGACATTGGTCACAACTGATTGAACAGCACACTATCTATTTTTAATTGAATATATCGGGGTGACATTGGTCCATAAAATCATTCAGGTCTCGAGTGCACAACAAAACAAAACCTCATCAGCACACTGCATCCTGCGTCCGTCACCCCAAGCCAAGTCTCCTTCCGCCCCCACCCCTCCTCTCCCCCTTTGCAAAAGAAGCCATTGACAAAATGAAAAGGGAACCCACTGAATGGGAGAACATATTTGCCAATGATACCTCTGATAAGGGATTTATTTCCAAAATGTAATACTGCTCAACACCAAGAAGACAAACAACACAATTTAAAAATGGTCCATTCAGGACCTGAATGGACACTTCTCCAAAGAGGACACTCAGATGGCCAATAGACACATGGAAAGATGCTCAACGTCACTACTGATCAGAGATGCAGATTAAAACCGCAATGAGATCACACTTTAATCTGAGGATTTCACTCTATGTAAAATTAATTTCGAATGAGAGCTAGGAGCTACTGTTACTATTATAGTCATTACGGCTTTTTTTTTATGCTCCAGGTACTGTGGTTGAAGCTTGAGAGCCCCGGGCTTGTAGTTACTGGGCTGCAAACACCATGAGGACAGGTCCCTGTCTCTTTGACCCCTGCTTGGTCCTCAGTGTCTGGAGAAATGCCTGGAACACAACAGGCGCTCTGTAAATGTGTGCGGGGTAACTTTCCAAATGAACAACAAGTGACTGTTTAAAGAGGAGAGAGCAGGTGCGAAAGAAGATTCTGGCTTCGGAAAGCAGAGCTGGGAGAAAGTCCCGATGTTTACAGCCCCGAGCGCCTCGGTTCTGGTTTGCCGGACAAAGAGCGGGCTGCGTTAGCGCTCACAGCCGTGTGTTTGTTGTTGTACAAGTCAGCCTGGAGGCTGCTTGGGAACTAATTTGGCATCTTGAGGAAATCACCTGCGTTCAGAAAAGAAGATGTAAATGTCCCCACTTGGCTGACCAGAATGGCTCCACTGGGCTCCCCAAAGGGTCCTTAAGAGCATTCCTTAAATTCGTGCAGGAAGGCTTGGTAGGGGGAGGCTCAGAGGAGGGTCCAGGGAAAGAAAGAGAAACTGTCAGTAGTGAGGATCGACTGCACCAGCTGCTGGGCCCTGAGCCCGGCCCTTTTACACGCATGGTCTCCTTTATTCATTGTGGTGACGAAGCCAGCGAGGGTCGCCGTCTCCATGTCACAGATGAGAAAATGGAGGCTCAGAAGTGTCTCAGGTGAGTTGCACTTGGCTGGGCTGGCACTGAAATCAGGCCTGCCTGACACCTGGTGGAGGTTAGAGCCCAGGGTGTCATCCCAGCTCTGAGAGTCACATGCCTGGTGCCCAGGAGTTTAGCACCCCTGAGCCTTGATCTCCTCTCTGTAATGAGGGGTCCATGCCTTGCCTTTGGTGCCTCTGCAGGTGGCACTGGTGACAACATCCTGAACATGCAGGTGTTCACTGTGTCCTGGTTCCTCCCACCTAGGAGGAGGCAAGGCTGAGGGGAACCCAGGGGAGGCAGAGACGTAGTAACTTCTCTTGTCATCCAGGGCAGCTGGGCACATCACTTGCCAGGGGGCCCCCTGCCAGGTCATCCACGCGGAGAACGGGCACTGATTTTTCCATCACAACTCGCTGGCTGGCACTGCCTTCTAAATCTACTCAGAGGCTCCCCACTTCTCGCCGCCTCCACTGCTGCCACTCTGGGCTGAGCCACCTTCACCTTCACCTTGATCACTGGCCTTCAAACTCTTCCCTCCCATTCTGCTTTTGTCCCCTGGAGTTTATTCACTACCCAGCAACCAGACCAATTCTTATCAAACCAAGCTCAGAGGATGTCATAGCTCGGCTCTAACTCCTGCAATAGCTCCATGGTGACCGCCTTGCCCTCATCGGCCTGGAACTCTCCTGGTTTCAGCACTGACAGGCCTGTGTCCCGGGAGCCCTCTCAGTCCAGGGCCAAGTGGGATGGTTGGTCATCCTAAATGGCTCCCTAATCTTTCTGTGTTAAAGCTAACACCTTCACAAAGTCCCACACTGTCTGGCTCCCATCACCTCTTGGGCCATGCCCACCCCACCTCGCTCACCCAACTGACGTCATTCACATGCCCACCGCAGGGCCTTTGCACTGGCTGTGCCCTTTGTCTCCAATGCTGTTCCTTAAGTTACAGGCATGGTTGTCAGTCTCAGGCCCCGCAGGTCTGCACATAAATGTCTGTTTCTCAAGGAGTCTTCCTCTGCCCACTCTACCTGAACTGTCCCCCACCCTGCTCCCCCAGCCCCTCCCCTGCTTTGTGTTTCTTCCCACACTCTTCATTACTGAACACTTGGCCCCCATATTTGACTTTCTTCTCTTGTTTACTATTTGGCCCTACTCCAAACAAAAGGTAAATTCCATGAATGTCTCCTTTGGTCACTGCTACATCTCTGGTGCTTGAATAGTGCCTGACACATAGCAGGCACTTTATAAATACTGCACAGGTGGATGAATTTCCTATGGAAATTCATGGTCCACAGCACAGACCATGAGTTTGGTCCTGAGCTCACAGGTGGGTGGGGAAGAGCAGTGAGTGAACAAAGAGCTTCAAATGGCAGAGGGGGACACGGGACTCAGGGAGACTGTGGCAGAGCCCCCAACTCCTCTCGGAAACCAGGGAAGGCTGAGAACCGAAGGAAAAAGGCAGGGAGACAACACCCTGCCTGAGTCTGCTCCTCAACCATAGAGAACATCCCTGTCGGCCCCTCCCCCAGGCCCTGCCTTCCGAGCTCACCACAGGGCGGGCAGCGGTCCTGGGACCAGGAGCCGTGGCACCTGCCCGGCTGTGATGGAGGCATCTGGTACTTGCTGCAGCTGAACCACCAGCAGCGACAGTAATTCCAGTTACCTCTCTTTTAGAAAGGACACATTCAAATCTATCTGATGGCGTCTCATGGCATGGCAATTTGGTATAAGTCACTCTACCCAGTGGGCATGAAATTGGGTTCCTTTAAGTCTGGGGAGCTGTCTGGGCAACCATGGAGCCACCCCCACCCCCATCCCTCCCTGCCTTTGAGGGAGGTTGCTTGAGATTGGAGCTGACAGAGGCGAACAGTGAAGGCTAGGCCCTCGCTCAGGATGTCCCTGCTTGTTGCCGAGCCTGAACCCACCTTTAGCCTCTCCCCAGACTGGCCAGATGACCAGGCCATGACAATGGGAGAAGGCCAGCATGATCGTCTCAGGAAGGGCTCTCTGAACTTGGATGCAGGAGTGCTGAGCTCTGATCTTAGGTCCTTATTGCTAACTCATTCATCTCCTGGTCTTCCCAAGCCTCAGTTTCCCTCGTTGTCATGGGGGGGCGGTATGTCCCAAGACCTCCAGTGGGTGCCTAAAACTGGGGATAGTACAGATCCCTAAAAATACTATGACTTCTTTCCCTACATACATATCTATGACAAAGTTTAATTTATAAATTAGGCACAAGAAGAAATTAACAACTAATAATACATGACAACAATTATAAAAATATACTGTAGCAAAAGTTATATAAATGTGGCCTCTCTCTCTCAACATCTTGCTGAGTTAAAGTACACTCACCTTCTTCATGGGGTGTGAGGTGGTATCGTGCCTGCGTGATGCAGGGAATGATAAAGGCATGGCAACAGAGCATCAGGCTACTATCATGGTTACTTGAACACAAGCACTGAGATACTGTGACCGTCCATCTGACAACTGAGCCATCAATTAAGGGACTAATGAGAGGTGAGGGTACACAGCATGGAGACGCTGGAAAAGTGATAATTCATATCCTGAGTGGGACAGAGCGGGCAGGCACAAGATTTCAGCATACTACCCAGAATCATGCACAATTATGGATTATTTCTGGAATTTTCCATTTAATATTTTTGGACCGCAGATCACAGAACTTTGAAAAGCAAAACCGTGGCTAAGGTGGGCTCCTGCAGGCATCAAACCCTTGTTCTGGTGCTCTGAAGGCGCAGAGGGGTTCTACCAGCAGAGTGTCCCCTCCCACCCCTGATCACATAAGAAGCCACCAAGGTCTACAGGGGTTTAGTGAACTGCTCAAGGTCACAGCTTAAAAAAATGACAAAGACAGGAGTGAACCCAAGCTAATTCCTAGAGATGGGGCCCCACTACCTCCCACAGAGAGCCGGCAGCGCTGGCTTTGTTTGATCAGAGGGCGAAGGTGAAGGCCCCTCCCACCCGTGGCCTGGGAGGAAAGAGTGCCACCTGTGCTGCCAAGTGTGGCCCCCCGCTGTTACTGCCAAGAATGCCGGGGTTGGGACTCTGAGCCCTGGGTCTTGTTGTCCTCCTTGAACTGCAACGCCTGTTTGGGAGGAGCATCCTCAACCCTCTCCTCCCGTGCTTACCTTCTGTCCAATCGTCCATTCCCTGCTCCCCATATGACAATGAATGGCTATTTATATGATTAGTCAGAGCCAGCCACAGTCACTGGACTCAGTTTACCAGGGGGCAAGGCCACTGTGCCTTTAAGAATGGCTTCTGCCAGAGTCCTCCCACCTCCTGCTGCAGACCCGCCCCTCATGCGTAAGTTGGGGACAAGGTCAGACCCAGAGCTTTGGGCCAGTGCCGCTGGGTCTCCCCCACTGCCTGCAGCCAGCCTAGCAGGAAGGCTGCAAACCTAGATCGGAAGATGGAGAAGCCACTCCCCTGAGCTCTGCTCCCCGAAGGCCTGCACTGGGGCTCGGAGAAGGGCTGCCAGGCCTTTGTGTGGCTCATTACTCGGCAGCATAGCGAGTCATTTTTAATTTCCCCCAAATGCGCAGAATGGACAGGGTGGGTGACAGGGCTGCAGACCCCCACCACCTGCCTCTTGGAAGTGCTGTTTGAATAACACGGAGCACCGTGCCTCTTTCCTTGCAGACTCACAAGGAGTAGGAGCTGTGATAGTCCTTAATGAGGGGTGGCAGGGTAACTGTCTCACCTTGTCACCAGCGCTGCTGCTTAGAATCTGTCACCGTTTGCTCTGAAGGTGGTTGTCCACATTGATGAGTACATCAGCAACCAGGCCTGGAGGTGGGAACACAGCCCAGGTGGCCTATCACCTCCTGTAGACAATCGCAGGGGTTTGGCCAGGCCGTTCATCACACCCAGCACCCTCCATGGGCACCACCGACACCCGCCTTCGGTGTTTCCCTCTCCTGGTCTTCCCATTTACGATCTTCAGGATCGGGAAGGAATGCTAAACCTCACACCTCAGCCCTGGGCTGTGTGGACAGCCAGGGGCCTTGGGACGGGGCTGGGCCTCTGTCAGCTTGGGGACAGCTGTGGGCAGGGCTGGGGTGGTGCAGACACAGGAGGATGACCTGCAGCAGGCAGACTTCAGGGGGGCATCAGGGCCCAGGGCCACGGCCAAGTTTATTACCTGTCTCCTGCAGTAAACTGGAAGCTCCACACAGCCATCCTATTCTCAGTTTTCTCTTCAGTGCCTTCAGCAGTGCCAGCAACATGGGGCGGCGAGGCCAATAAATAAATACTTACGAGTGAATAAATGTTAACTGAGCTCTAAACTCAGGTCTGTCTTTGAGCATCTTTGGACAGATCTTTTTCCCTCTCTGAGGCTTGATTTCATTAACTATATAATTACCTCAAAGCTTTCTTCTAGTACTGAAGGTCCAGGGGTTTTTTTTGGTTTTTTTTTTTTTTTTTGACCTAAGCAACACTGTTAAAAATGGCTTTGGGGCTTGGCAGCAAGAGGAAGCAGTTGGGGTCACTGGACCCATGACATTGGACACGCCCACTTTGGGACTCGCTTGGGTGACATCAGCAGAGCAGTCGCAGCTGGGCGCCGTGTGCAGTGGGAGCCTCAGACTCGGCCATCAGGGAGCAGCACGTCTGCACCCAGAGTTGAGGGGACCAACTCACCGTTTACCGGGTGCCGTCTGCGTGCCAGGCACTGTGCTGCACATGCTCCATGAACTCCGATCCCTCACAGGATGCTGGGGAGCTGGGATGAGCCCTAGAGCCCCCTGTACAGAGGAGTGGAGGAAGGCTCAGAAAGAAGTGAACTGCCTGAGGTCACTGCCTGAGGGAGGGGAAGCAGAGGCCCGGACATGAGCCATTTTGGCGCCCAGGGCAACAGAAGCCGTAGAGATGGAGGAGCACCCAGGTGGGTCAGTGCCTCCTGCGGCAGGCTGTGTGCATGTGGCGGGGGTGGATCTGACAGACAGCGGGCAGGTGTCATGTTCCGGGATGTTCAATTGCCTCTCAGGGAGCATCCCCAGGATGTCTCCCTTCTGCTGAGCAATGAGGAAAGCTTTGCTATTATTACATGGGCTGAAGCTTTTGGATGTATCACTTGCTCATCATTGAAAAATAATATGACAAGTTTCTTCCTTTACAAAAATGTACTTCGTAAAATCAACCTCCAGTAAATCTTTAACAGGGAACTCACAAGATAACTGCATCTTTATTTTTCTTTATAGCATTTCTCACCCTCTGACAACATTTTTTATTTTCTTGCTTACTGTCTGTCTCCCCAGCTAGGACGCTCCCTCCAGAAAAGATGGGGGTTCTGCCCACTCCCTGGTTTGGGGAAGCGTGCCTGGCATGTAGCAGGCGCTCAACAAACCTGGTCTGGATGGGAGTTGCTGCCGGCACAGAGAGCGCTCAGGGAAACTCAGAGCTGTCTCCAATGCCAGGGTGTCCATGGGAAACTTGTCCTGCCTTCCAGAGTTGCTTTTGTTTGGGGATCCAGCTGGCAGCATGGGACAGATTTATCCCATTACCACATACATAACGATAATTATTAATAAACTGAATCACCACCTATTTTCACATAGTATGTCTTATGGGCTGGATTGTGACTCCTACAAAATTCCTATGTTGAAGCCCCAACACCCAGTATCCTTCAGAATGAGACATTTGGAGACACAGCCTTTAAAGAGATGATTCAGTTAAAATGAGGCTATTAGGGTGGCCTAACCCAGTCTGCACTCTAATGTGAAGAGAAAATGGGGACACACGGAGACACCAGGAATGTGTGAGCACCGAGGAGAGACCACATGAGGACACAGCGAGAAGGTGGCCGTTTACAAGCCAAGGAGAGAGGCTTCAGCAGAAACTGGACCTGCCGACACCCAGATCCTGGACTTGCAGCCTCCAGAACTGTGAGAAAACCCCTTCCTGTCGCTCACCCACTCAGTTACGGCAGCTCTGGCAAACTAACACAGCATGCTACTCTCCTTACATAGCGTGCTGTGCTCAAGTAGCATTTGCTTACAGGCTCACCTAGTGGGAGCATCTTCCTGCATCCGAGAAAACTCACCATCCGTTGACTTGCTCCATCAGAAAGACGGGAAGAGATGAGGTATCCCCTGGGTGGGATCCCTGTATTTCCCTCCCGCCCCGCTCTCCTCCCCTTCCCACCATGACCTACAGCTGCTGCTGAGGATGGCCAGAGCTGAGACTGCCCCTTCCTGGAGCAAGCTCCCACTCATACGTTGTCGTGGTTGAATTGTGTCCCTTGACCCTGCAAAAAAAATATCCTAACCCCCAGTACCTCAGAATGTGATCAGAAAGAGCTGATAGTTGTTCTGTTATGAATACTTCAAGGATGTTTGAAGAAGCAGGTATCCAAGCTACAGCTGAGCCCGTGGGAGAGTGGTTTATGCACAGGTGCATGCTGGTGTGTGTGGCAGGGCTGTGTCTGACTGTGTGTGTGGGGGGGTGGGGGCTGGGAGCAGATGTTCACACATTCCTGTTGATTCGGGCAGACATTCACAGGCAGGCATATATGTCAACGTGTCACACCCGTGCAGTATGCGTAGGTTCGTCAATTTGTTCAGTTTTTTTCATTCATCAGAATTTTTAGATGCTTACCCGCACATATGCACACAATGTAGAAGATAAATAGATGAGGAAATTATGATAGAGTACGTATGGGAATTAAGGGAGAATGGAGAATTTATTTCAGTTTGACTTATCAGGGAAGACTTCCTGGGGGAGGTGACACTTGTATTCCACCTGGCCAAATGAAGAGAAGGAGCAAGAACATTGCATGTAGAGATATAGGGAGACAAATAACAGTATGTCACCCCAAACTACATAGAGTCTAGGTTGGTGCCATTCTTCAGGATCCTTTGACCCCCAGCTGCAGTCCAACAACCCTCCAGAGTCTCAGGGAAGAGAATGACAGAGCAGAGAGAAGACACAGATGCCAAGGAGCCAGCACTTTATTTTGTGCAGACCAAGCACACTAGGAGCCCCACACCGCACGGGATAGGCCTCTGCTGGACCCCTCTCATCTCTTGAGGGCGGCCACACTGGCTGTATCGGGACTGAGGGCCCCCAGGGAGGCCACGCCGGTCTCTCTCTGTGGAGTCGGGAAGTCAAGGGCAGTGCATCTCAGGAGGCTGGAAATAAGCGTAGGTCAGAGCTGATAAATGGGACATAGGAATTGAGGGGAGGCCCTGGTGGCCCGTATTCCCAGGTGGCATTCCTGCAGAGATGCCACCGAGAGGAATGAAGATGTGCAGGCAGCAGGTGGGAAACAGGTGGCAGGAGACAGGGACAGGGCTCCTGAAGGACCAAAGTTTCCCTGAGCAGGGTCCCCTGACTTTGGGTGCAGGCACTGTGGGCTGGGCTCAGGCCTCAAGCCCTCTCGCCCTCCTAGCCAACTCACGACGTTAGTCTATGTGGCTGGTATTGTATCTCCACTTTCCAGCTGAGAACAGATGCTCACAAAGGCACATTGCTTGCCCAAGGTCTCATGGTCGGTGATGGGAAGAACCGAGTCTCTTTGGTTCCACATCCCGTAATGCATGTGCGTCCTGGGGACCAGGCTGTACTGCATAGCCCGGGACTCTGGCAGGAGGCCAGGGCAGAGGTCCGTGTTCAGGCAGGTGCCCTGTTATTGCAGTAAGCGTTGCTGGGAAGGGGAAGGGAGCTTGAGTTTAAAAAGAAATGGCAGAGACAAGATGTTCTGTGTCAACTTCTGCTAAGGGCTGCTCCCCTTACGGACGCGTGCCCTTTACTTGGCCTTTGAAACTGTGCTCTCTGTCCCTGAGAGCATAATAATGTAAATGAATATCAGATCTCTCCCTGGTAATTGAGAGCAGAGAGAAGGCCATGTAAAGTCAAATTAATTTGCTCTGAAACATCCAAGACCGTCTCCATGGAAGGGGCAATGGCTTTTTGATGGGCTGACGGTGCCCCTCACAGCAGCAGGTGTCTAGCAGCGGAGGGCATGCCCGGTCCGTTCTGGTCTAGGATGCCTTTGTGGGGAGGGCTGGGGGCTGAGGCCAGGCCCTGGCGGAGCACCCACCTGCAGCCTGAGCCCGGAGCAGCTGTGAGTTCCGAGATTTGATAGGGGGAGATTCCTGTGGCTATAGACTACCATTGGTCTGTGGGTTTGCACTGTGTCTGAATTTGGGGGGTGGTTCTTTCTCCTCCTCCACCTCCACCCATCCTGCCCTAAGTGTAAAGGATGCTCAGTGCCCTGAGGTTTGAACATGACCTTGGAGGTGTATCAAGGGCCAGCCTTGCCTCTAGATGGAGAGCAATGATCTGGGAGTTGGGGTGGCTGGGTTGAGCAGAGTTCACAGACTAATCCCAAGCTTCCCTCACTTATTCAACAGTGAGGTTGGAGCCCAAGAGTTCCAACACCATTTTTGTTACATGATTGTAAGGTCTACCTCCTTTTGGGGGTTCATGGAGGCTACCTCTTTCAACATCCAGCCCACTCAGTGTGGCTGAGCTTACTCAGGAAGATGCCTGCGATATGGACCCAAGGAAATCATTACAGATGAGAGGAGCGATTCTGGAGTTTGGAATCCCAGTCCTGCCTGCGTGATTTGGTACAAGTGGCTTAACCTTTTTGATTCTCAGTTTGTCAGCCTGTATAATGGGAATAAATCCCAGCAGCCACCTGCTGGGGTTTTTGTAGGTACAAAATGACTACCCGATGATACACAGGGCCCAGCAGAAGTGCCGCCTACTTGGGTGCAGTCGGTAGGGCAATATAACGGATGTAATAATTTGTAGTTTTAACTGGAACATTTCACTTAAAATGTCATATGCTGTCCTTGAGTGTGGTATTGTTATGTTACAGAATTGCATGCTTATGGTTTTGTAATAAAAGGTTTTGTAATAAAAAAGGGGTGTTATTGGTGCCAGACCCTGTATATACTCAATAAAAGGAAGCCATTATTCACTCTCAACTCCTCTTCCTGCCTTTCTGCCACTGAAACAGCAGGATTCGGGGGACTGGGAGGAGGAGAGGAGGCAGAAAGGGGCACCACTTCTCCCACGCTGCTGCTCTGCAACCCTGGCATGGAGCGCCCCCCCCCCCCGCCCTCCCCCATCCCCGTCTCGGTTCATCTCTGGGTATTGAACGCGGGAACCTATCTCCACTGTTCCCAAGGCCTCCTCCATCCTGGCCTGACCCTACCGCCCAGGGTCGCCCATCATGACAGGACAGGGTGCACTCATAGCTCCTCCAGCTTCTGGAGGAGAGGAGCACTGGAAAGAGAGCCAAAGGGTGCAGGTGGGGCGGCTTTAAAAGTCCAGCACCCACTTTAGTGGTGTCCCCCAGGACCCCCTTGCTTTCTGATGTGCCTGCCTTTTAAAGAGCGAAGAAGCAGGTAACACCAGGCAGAGGGCTTTGCTAAGCTAAAGCCTCTAAAAGCCCTCATCCTCTAGAGAAATCAGGCCCAGCATTAAGCACAGGAGCAGCAACAAATGTCCCCTAGGCTGTCCAGCCGGGTGCATGATCTCGTCTTACTCCCTCAGTATGCCCCCTCCTGCTGGTTACTTTTACCTGAGCCCACTCCTACTTCTGGAGGTATTTCTTCATTATGCTTTCCACGTCCTGGTCTCTCCCTGTGGTCCCCGGCTCTCTGTTGTCGGGGGACATTCGCTCTCCACCGTCACCCTCTGGTCGTGGGATTCTTGGTCGACTCTTGATGCTGTCGGCGCTCTTGAAGGACACTATGGAGCTGGATGAGGAGGACGAGTCAGACAGGTGAGCGGGGTCCTCCTTGGACTCCGGGCTCTTTTTCAAAATGGTCTTGATCCCTGAGAGAAAGGTCCGGCCAGCCCCTTCAGTCTCCAAGTGGGCGCTTGAGTGCAGCGGACTGCCTCGCCCATCTTTGGACGCTCTGGCCAAGGACCGAGAAGTCTCGGGCTTCCGGATGGCCGGGAGGAAGTCATCAAAATCCACTTTGGTCTTGCGTTCATAGTTGAGGCTTGGGAGTTTCCAGCTGAATGGGTCGCTGCCCAGTGGTTCCCCCATTAGGTGGGCGAACTGGCGATTCTGGAAGACGAGCGACTCCTTCCCAAGGTCTGGACAGCCAGCGTCGTCCAATGAAGACTCCAGACAGCGCCTCCGAGGACGCAGTATGGGCGACAGGAGTGTGTCCCTGGGTGCGGTGGGGCAGCTCGGATATCTCCCCGAGCCTGGCCCTGATTCCAAGAGAGACTCGCACGAACTGAACCGGGTCTTTGGCTTCTCGGGGAGCAGCGGGCTGCCCTCCCCGCTCTGGGAAGAGATGCATTTCAGGCTGGTGGACCGTAGGAGACCAGCCGACACCCCAGCCGAGTCCTCCTTCTCCAGGAGGGACGTTGCCCCAGACCTCAGCAAGAGGTGGCCCTCGTCACTGCCTGCCCTGGCCCTCCTCAGCGTGGATGCCCCAGTGGTCTGGTAGATGGGGACAGTGGGCCAGTCCTCCAGGCCCAGTGGTGACCCGTGGCTTCTCTGAGCCCTCTTCCTCCGGAGCCCTTCCACAAACTCGGACAGAGCCGCTGAAGGACTCGGCAGCTTGTCCCGAGACACTGGGGATGTGTCTGTCCTCGGAGAAGATGGAGATGAAGACACAGCTCCTAATACCTCAGCAGGCTTTCTCTGGACATCGTACTCTTCTCCATCCCCCACGTGGCAGTACCTTTGCCGCTGGTGGGAAAGGGGAGAAAGGGACTTGTCCCCCATGGTTGGGCTAGGGACGTCCCGGGCTCTGCTCAGTGTAGACGCCCGCTGGGTCCTTTCGGTGTCCCCAGCCTCCTCGTTTGCCCTGTGCCAACGAGAAACATGTAGTCGGTAGAAATCATGCAATTCATATAATTTGTGCAATTGGCATTGAGAGCCACTAAACACAGGCGCTAATATTATTTTTTCTTTGGAAATGCCATCCCTACCGCATTCTCAAATGCACCATATGATTTAATGTGCAAATTCAAGCCATGTAAATGATCTCTTGTTGCTCTCTGGAATGCAGTTTCTGTCTATAATTAAACCCAGCTAAGTATGTTCGAGTAGATTAAAACTGCAGCTAGGACGAATGACTTAGAGTTATGAGGCATCATATCTGACATGATGGGACCCACCATCCCAGGGCCTACTGTGAAATAAGTCATTTCCTTCTTGAAGACACAAGGGGTACCTGCAGGAGGTTACGTAGTTATTTGTTTAGGGACAAGCCTAGAGGACAGTCCCAGAAGAAGGGCTTATGGAGGTCCATGACCCCAACATGCACCTCGACGGGATGCTCTGTGACACCCTGATTGTTTCACAGGTGGGGGTAAAAATGGTCCCTCAAAAGGGAAAGATTCACGTGAAATCCCCATGAGACCAAAGCAAATACAAGAGGGCAGACAGCTTCCATTCTGGAGTGACACCGGGCTTGGCTTCCATGCAGAGTCATTTTGCAGCTGCTGAGCCAAAGCCACCTTCCTTCCGAAAAGGAGGAGCCTAGACTGTGAAACAAAGGATGTCGCTTAAAAGGAAGAGACTGGAGTCCACTGCCCATTCCTTTAATAAATAATAATCTGCTGGTCCTTCCCCTAGACAAACACCACGATTCCCACCCAGCAGCAAAGTCACAATTTATAAAAAAGCAAGAGGGGTGTCGAATGTTAAAGTTTGGGCGGAGCAGACCAAGCTAAGAGCTGGGGACTGAAAGAGGCTGGAGCATGTGTGCAGACTTCAGGTCACTGTCCCGCTCTCCGTCCGCGTAGCTGCTCTCACTGTAACCACAGGTGTCAGCATGCATGAAGGAGGTTGGCAGTCTATGCAAGGCTCTGAGGAAGGTTTCTCACTCACCATTTGATGTCACCATTCCCACCCCACAATCACAGGTGACAGGACAAGGACCCAGAAGTCTCCTGAGTTTGGGGGAGACACCAAGCCAATGGCCCCTGGAGGCGATGCCCAAAGGGGAAAGGAGGGGAAAATAGGGTAGGGGATCAGGGTCCTTTCCGAGGACAGGGGTAGAGACCTAGACACTGTCTCCTGAGCTCTGGAGGCCACAGCTTCAACCACCGGATGTGCCTCTCTCTTCTGGGGCTGGTGGGAGTCTCTGCGACCCGGGACCTATGGGAGGCTGCCATGGCACTGATGTTCTGTTTGAGGGTTCCATGACTGACAGGCACAGGGCTGGGTTTACTCATCTGCCTCTTCTTATTCTCAAGGTCAGCTGGGTGGAAGGTAAATGGCAGTGTGGGGGTGGTGGGGAGACATAGGGTCAAGGTCATGGTGTAGATGAGCCACCTCCATCACCCACAGCCCTCACCATCCTCAGTCCTTCTCCTGCAAGGTCAGGTTTCCTGCTCCCTTCCCAACTTCCTGCCTCAAGATGCCCTCTTGCTCAGCTGCTCCAGCCACACCAGCCCCCCAGGACTGGCCACGCCCCTCTGGCCCCAGGGTGTCACCTCTGCTGTTCCCTTGAGCACTCCTTCCACTGTGCCCCCAGCAGGCATCCTGCAGACCCCATGGGGGAGTCACAGGAGTGGAAGAAAAGCCCTGGGCACAGTGCCTGGCACCTGGCTCCTCCAATAATGGTTACCAGTTTTGAGGAATAATTGATAACCAATAATTAATGGTTCTGAGTAATTAACAGGTCATGGCAATCATTACTACTACTACTCATCTCTGAATCTCCTGAGCCCAGCCCACCACTGGACTCAATGGAAGCCTCAGCTGAAGTTCCAAGAGGGGCAAATGTGGCAGACCCTTCTGCATGCATGGGCCCAGCTCCCACTTGGAGATGTACAGGACCCACGCCCAGATAGGTTCTCTCATGGGTAATCAGATTTGCAATATACCTAAACTGTTTGGAGGTTTGCTCTTTGCTTAAAAACTCCCTCACCCTGCAAATGCTTACTGTAACTTCCTAAAATCCATGCTGAGCCTTGCAGGGGCCAGTGTGACTGGCTCAACCACTTCTACCTATTCATTTGCTAATGTCCTTCTTCTGTGAGGTAATGAGGGGCATTGGCTCCTTTGTTGGAACTGGGATAGTGAGGAAGAACCATCTTGGAAAGTAAGGAGACAGGATTAGAATAAAAGCCTGTCATGGCGGAGGCCGTGGCTTTTGCTCCTCTTGAGAGAAAAGCCATGCTGTCGTCCTTATTCCTCCACCAGACTTGGTAGTCTGTGTGTATGTTTTAATTCATCCATAATGACACAGACACCGCTGGCCGGTGTCCACCACAGGTGAACAGAGGATGGATGCACAGGTGACCTTGCGGCTCCTCGTTCCTGAGAAGGGTCGGCCCCCATGGGCTAGAACAAAAGCCACACAGTTGGCCCGGAGCAGCTGCCACCTTCCCTGTTTCTTGGCCATCAGCTTCCACCTCCACTGCAGCTGGACACAGGCCAGGAGAGGAGCTGAAGGACTCCATGAGGACCACCTGAAGCCATGTTTTTCAACACTGTTGCCTTGGAATCGCTCCCCTAATACAGGGCGAGATGGCATCCTCACTCCTTTCTTTTTTTTAAATAAACAGCTTGGAGCTGCCAGGGGCAGTGGGCTGCCGCAGAGCTGACAGAAGTCATTTCCTTCCTGTCTTGAGCCCCTGCAGGGAGCTGTGTGTGATGGATGTGTCTTGGGTGCTCAGTCTCATCCATCGCCTGTCACGTGGGATGGCAGCATTGAGGGCTCCTGTCGCAGAATCGCCTGGGACTCTGCTAGCCCACTCACCCCAGCGCCCACCTCCAGTGCTAGCTGTGGATGCCAAGACAGGGCATGAAGAAAGGAGGGAAGAAAGGTTACACGAGGGGGAGGAGGAAGAGCAGCAGGAGGAAGAGCAGGAACAGGAGGAGGAGCAGCAGGAAGAGGAGGAACAAGAGGAGGAAAAGGAATAGGAGGAGGAGCAGCAGGAGGAACAGGAACAGGAGGAGGAGGAGTAGCAGCAGGAAGAGGATGAACAGGAGGAGGAAGAGGAACAGGAGGAGGAGCAGAAAAAATGGGCAAGAGGAAAGGAGTGGGGGGGGGGGAATCACAGAGCTTGAGCCAGTACTGTCAAGATCTTGTTGACTCTCGTTTCTGCACCCTCTGAGCTGACACACAGCAGATATTATTAAATTGGGGCAGGTATACCTTGAGAATCAAGTCTATAAGGAAGAGGAGGTGGGTAGGAGGCATAGAGGCAAAGAGAAGTGGGAAGAAGAGGAAGCAGGACACATGAGAGAGAAGTTGAAGTGAGAAGGGATGGAGGAAGAGGAAGGAGTTCAGGGATGATGGAGGAGGGAGAGTGAGTGAAGGTCAAAGGCAAGGGACACAGAGGGGACAGTCACAGGTGGGTGCAGGTTGGCTGCTCAGTATCTGCCTTCTTCATCTTCAAACAAATGGTGGGATGGGGTGGGATGGGGTGGGCATGCCAAGCCATCAGCAGCTCATGAGTGGGGTCTGGTGGCCCCAGCCTGAGTGCTGGTGTCCAGGGCAGAGGGTACAGGCTCATTCAGCCCAAGCCACAGGGACCCCAGCTCTGAATGGCAAAAGTCTGACCACCTTCCCAGAGATGCAGCAGGAGCAACACCTAGATGGTGCGCAAGCCCCAATGTCCCAGCACAGCTGCTCAGGCCCCTGCCTGGTTGTCACCAGATTGTGATCACTGAGTTCTGCCAAGGGGCACAAGGGCCTGACATCTTGGGGTAGAGTGGGCTGAGTCCCATCTTGAAAGAGTTGTCTGGTGCCTTCATAGCCCCAGCTGGTGGGCTTGAAACAGAAACACAAGCCAAGCAGTGCAGACTCCTGGGAGGCTGGAGAGGAGAGGGTGTGGGGGTAGTGAGGAGGGAGAAGGAAAGAAAGAAGGAAGTCTCGGCTGAGCGCTACCTCCTGGGTTTACCACTCAGAAATCCACCCATACCTCTGCAACGTCTTTTTCTATTTCCTGTCTACTTTACCATTCAGAGTAAGAAGTTCCTTGTGCCCACTCCTTTCTGTGTGGAGACCACACAATTCCATCTGAATTCAGATGTTCTCTTTCAGGCTTCAGGGTGAAGGTCCCAGTTCTGCTGTCTGAGACAGGACGGTCCTCTCTTTCTGTCCCAGCTTTGGACATTTCAAACACACCTACTGTCTTCAGCCAGGGGCCTGGAAAAACTCATTTTTTTCAGCTGTCCTCACGGGACGGCTTGGCACAGACGGAACTCCCCTCCATTGATCTTGTGTGATGGATGGCTGGTGGATAATCAAGATGTCACGGCGCCCGCCTCCCAGAGCCTTGGCCGAGGGGAGGGATGATAGATAGAAGGCTCTCTGAGTTGCTGGGAGACAGGTGTGGACACATGCCAGGTCCGGCGCTGTGATTCTCTAATGAGAGGCTCCAGACACATCTTGGGAACTTCTGCTGCCTGTCCTTTAGTCTGTCCAAAATGGAGCTGCCTTCTAGCATACCTGCTACGATAGGGAGCCCACTGGCATCCCTGAGGTTCAGCCACAATGGTGCTGGGCTGGTTCACAATTGAGTGGAGGGAGGAGCGAACAGTCATCACAACGGCTACCCCGGCTGAGCATCTGCTGTGTGCCAGGCACTGTGCTGGGTTCCATGGATACAAGGGGAACAAACTGATGAGCCTCCCACCCTCTCACATCTTTATGGCAACCCTGGTGGTAGGGGTTATGACCTTGAGGCCCAGTGAGGTGGGTGACCTCCACAAGCACGCAGGTGGAAGTGACAAAGTCAGGTTCCAACCCCAGGTTAGCTGACCCCACAGCCAGTACCACTGTTCTCTGCAAACTTCCTCTGAGCCCTGTGATGTGATTCAGGGTTAACAAAACCTCCTTGTCCAGATAACATCTCTCACTTGGCCTTGTCTGCTCCTACCACTTACAAGCCATGTGACCTTGGGAGTCACCTAACTTCTCTTGGCCTCAATTTCCTTAGCTGTAAGATAGGAGAAATCTATCTGGCAATGTATGGATATTTGAACTCCAGGAGGGAAGGGGTGCCTATATGCAGGTGCCTAGAATAGTGTTCTGGCACATAGTAGGTGCTCAGTATGTATTTTCAAACATGTATTGAAAAATGAATGACTCTTGAGCTCTCTGCACATAGTAGGTTCTTAATAAACATGTGTTAAACAAATGAGTGAAGTGCCATCGTATGTTCTCAGCAAATATGTGTGGAATGCATGAATGAATCTTGAGTCCTCTGGCACACAGTAGGTACTCAATATGTGCATGTTGAATAAGTGAGTGAAGCTCCAATGTCTGCCACATATTAGGTATCCAGTAGATGTGAATTGATGAGCAAGAGAATATACATGAAAATTCTCTAAAAGTGTTGGTGGCTTAAACTGCTAAAGGCTTATTGGGTGAATCAGGCTGTGAACACCCAGATTTACCGGAATGGCCACTCTTTCTAACCTGCAAGGCTAAGATAGGGAGCTTCAGAAGCAGACAGGCCTGGGATCATAACCTGGCTCTGTCCCTTCCCGGCCAGGCGTCTGGTGGAGCCTGGACTCGCTCAGCTGTAACAGTGGGAAAGCTAAGGCCTGTCCCACAGGGTTTTGTGACGAGGCAGAGATGGCGTGTGTGATAAGTGTGGTCAGTCACCAGAGTGTCATCCAGGACATCTCTGCCTGAACCCCAGCGTTTCACAGGAGACCAAGGCTGGTGCAGTGAAGTCTGCATATAGTACTTATTCATTTCAAAATGTTACTATTAAGAAATATGGGGTGAGGCAAAAGTAGGTTTACAGTTGTGAATACACAAAACAGGGTGAATTACTGCATTATTTTCTATATGAACAGTTGTAAACCTACCTCTGCCCTGCCCTGTATTTATTTAAAAATCTTAATGCTTGTTTGAGTGTTTTCTTTAACGACCCCTTCTCCGGGGCCTGGAATAAGGGCAGGTGCTGGAGAATGAGTGATTCTTACATAGATCCTGCTCGAGCAGGACAGGAAAAGAATGCGGATATCAGAGTTGCTGGTTCAACCTCAGAACAAACCAACTCTCCTGCCTGGACCACACCCCTCTCCTTGCCAGGCTGTCCTGGGAATGCGTCACCAGGCCCTAGAGACTGTGCCTGTCACAGTAGTAGGCGCTCCGTGAATACTGAGTGAAGCAGGAAAAACACACCTACGTGGTACATGTTTTGTACGCACCATCTCTTCGGGCTCAGACTCCTCACCCCATCTCGCAGATGAGGAAACTGAGGCTCCCTGGTGAGATGCTGTTTGCTCAAGGTCACACTGCTAAGTGGCAGGGCCTAGGTTTGAACTGTGGTCGGCCACATCTGACATTTATGCTTTGTCCTCCCCTGACCTCACACGTCCTCCAGGTAGAAAGCTGGATAGAATCCTCAACCAGCTGAACTCACATCTGCACGTGCAAATCCACTGAGACACAGTGAATGAAAAGAGTGAGGCCCAGGTCAAGGAGAAGCTGAATTCACTGGCATGAGATCTAATCACACAGCAAACAAAACACCATTTCCAGGTGGGAGAGTCTGGGCAGAGCCAGGGCCGACCGGGGCTACAGGAAACTCAAGGAGGGTTTTTAATGACACTATGAATCATCCCCAAAGGCACACTGTCACCCCCATTCTTCATCCGCACCCTGAAATTAAAGAGGAAATTAAAAATGTATTGATGTTCTTTCATACTGGCGAGGCCTGAGATGGGAAACCAGATGTCCTTTCGAGATGGCCTGAAGGTTCTGTAACCATGTCCAACATAACAACTGATAGTCTGTAATTAAACTTGACATGGTGCCCGAAACCATGCGTGATGTGCAGAGAACCCGAGACGTCTATTAAGCCCCTACAGCGTGCAGGTAAATTCTGCACAATAACAGCTGCCGTACATGGTGCCTTGAGGCTTTGCAGGTATTGCTCAATTTTGTCTCCCGACAGTCCTCTAAAAGCAGATAGTATTGTAATTTTCCCATTTCACAAGGAGCCTCAGAAAGGTAAGTAATTTGTTGTCATGTGATGAATGGGAAAATGTGGATTTAAACCAAGGAGTCTACCTCAGGGATCCATGCCTCCCAACCACTCAGCTCCACTGACCCTTATTATCCCATTTCACAGATGAGAAAACGGGGCTCAGGGAGACGAGTGGGCTTGCTGAGGAAGGAGCAGAGCTGAGGCTCTCATCTTGGCCTGTCTGACTGGACACAAGGTGAGGCTGAGTTCATAGCAGGAAGCCGGGCTGCCCGCCCCTCCTGGAGAGTACAACATAGGTGTGGAGGCAGGATAAACCCATGAAAAAGACACGGCGGTGCAGGAAGCTCCAGGTAAACTGTGAGTCATGGGTGGCGAGCGCAGCAGGATGTTGGCAAGGGAGAGCAGGAGCAGGAGCATGCATGCACAGCCGTCCTGGCAGCGGCGGGGTGAGTTGGGCTTCTGGAAGAGGGCAGAATTTGGGTGGCGGTGAGAGGTCAGAGAAGGCACTCTGAACGGGGAAGAGGAGGAGAGCCCTCCTACCAGTTGTTAGCTTATTCAGTCTGCAAAACAAGCCAGGGCAGATACCTAACTTTCAGAGGCAGGGAAACAAGATTGGAAAGGCCACCCCGCTGAAAGGGAAGACTTGAGGCAAGGAGGAAGCCATAGATGGGCTGGCCAAGGAAGCTGGAAGTGGTGAAATCAGCGGCTCCCGGCTAGTCCCTCAACCTGGTCATGCCTGGCCAGAAGGTGGCGGAGACCTGAGTCAGAAAACAGACTCTCTGAATATCCTCTATTCCTGATAATAGGATGCTTTCCAGAGACAAAATAACTCTCAAGCCTTCCTTGGCATTCTCTCTAATCCTAAGTGGGTACTGAGTTCTGGACACTAAAAAAACTAATCCAGGGACCTGCCCTCAGAGAACACCTGCCCGCGTGCTGGTCTGGATCTTCCTCCTGATCCCCAGGTCCCAGGACTGGGAGATTTTGGGCAGGGCTGCCCATCAGGACCAGACCTGGAACTCTCCCACCCTCCCCCTGCCAAAATTTCTCTCTATGGGGGGAGGGGAAGGCTACGGCAGCCTTCTAGCTTAAAAGAGACTAAAGTCAAATGCAGGGTGTTAATAATAGGAAAACTGTGTATAGGAAGGCAGGGGGTATATGAACACTTTCTATACTTGCTGCTCAATTTTTCGATAAGTCTAAAACTTTCCCCCCGCAAAAAATTCTATTTTTTTTAAAAGGAAGAGACCAAAGAAACAAAACAACCACATGCAATGTACATTCTTCAGAGGATCCTTTTAAAAAAACACAATGATACAATTTTAGGACGAATGGGGTAATATGAATGCTGGGACCTTGGACAATATTATGGATTTGCTCATTTTCTTAGGTGTGATGGTACAATAGTTAAGAAAGTCCTTCTTAGGAGCAAGATATGGAGTTATTTATAGAGAACTGTCATGATATTTTCATGTTACTTTCATGGTGTTAAGCACAAAAATGTGGTTAGTTATCTAAAGGAATAGATAAGGAGGTAAAGATAGAAATGAAGTAAATAGGAAAAGTCTTTAGTCATTGTCAAATTAAGGTGGAGTTGATAGTGCCCAGACACCTTCATTGTTAAAATAAATAAATAAATAAATAAATAAATAAGAAGAAGAAAGAAAGAGGGAGGGACAGAGGGGAAAGGGAAGGAAGTGACGTGTTATAGGTGATTCTGAGAAACCACTGCTCTACATATTGTTTAAAAATCAAACACTTTTCCGCACCCGGCTCTTGCCTCCTCCAGAAAGCCTTCAGGTACCTCCCACAATGGGCCAGGGGTCTCCTCTGTCCACAGTCCCCTCTGCCTCCCCTTTGCCCTGCACTATAATTGCCTGTTTACTTACTTTCATGTCCCAACAAGACTGTCAGCTCTGCATTAGACTGTATTTTTCTTTTACGAACACCCAGCATCTAGACGAGAGTTTGGAGAGTTCATGGAGTGCAGAGAATAAAGGAACAGAGGAGCAGAAACAAGAGGGATTGTGGAAATGCAGAAAAAATGAACAAAAGGCTCCATCTGCCTCATCTGGCTGGTCCATTCGGACCCTGAAAGCCCTGCTTCACAGCCAGCCAGTGCTTCTTCTCTGGGCTTAAAATAGATTCAAAACCAACTTCCAGTATACAATATAGACGAGTGAACTCCTATGTTCAAACTCAAACTAAGAGCCTGGTTTTATTTCTACAGAACTTTATGAACTTCTAGAATAACAGAATTGAGAGGAGGCTGGAACCTCATCTAGTGTGAACCCCTCATTCTACACCTGGAAAAGCAGAGACACGAAGAGAACTTCCTGCTCACACACCGATAAGAGAGGAAAAACACTGGCGCTAAAATTTCAGCTGTTAACTTCCTGATATAATTTCTACAATGTTTTCAAAGAACAAACTGGGCATGTGAAATAATTAAAATCTTTAATTGCACTGGAGGTTCAACTTGGGCTCAACATATTTTCAATGCATTCTTACATTTTCCATACACGGTCATTGCCTTGCGGAATGTGGTATAATAGGTATAGCCACATAAAATCTCAGACTTATTCGTAAAAGCACCCAGTTCCTCAAGAAAATGCAGTTTTAAATCAATGGGAATCATCCATCCATCCCATCATCCATCCTTCTTTACACCCACCCAGAATCACTTATTGAGTGCCATGATACCAGATGCTGTCGATACAGAGATGAATAACCCTTGTAGTTAAGAAGCTTAACCTCAAGGGCAGGGAGGAGATTCACCAAGCTATGACTAAAAGGAAATACAAGCGAACATTCATGCCCTCTTGGGCATAGGAACTAAGGAAGAAGTGTCTACTCAGCAAAGGGAGTAAAAATGTCTAGCTTAGCCTTCAGCTTTCAGATATAATAGACTAGCTGTATCAGACAAAATCCTCACTTAAAAAAACCAGAAAAGCTAAATTTAAATGTAAAGGCATTGGAGAGTCACCAAAGCAGGCAGGACTTACAGGGCCAAATTCTGGAAGAGAGAAAAACACTGAGGTGAGCCCAGACTGGTGTTAACACTCTCCCCAAGAGTCATTTGCTGATCTGGAGGAAGAAGAACTAACCTAAGGAATCTATACATCCAAATATCAAGACTTACTATATAAAGATATTAATTCAGGCCATGTTAAAGCATTTCAAGAACAAACAAGTAATGAAATGGAATAGTCTATAGGTAATACTGTTGTGAATTATGGAAGTCTTATTTATTTTAAAATACATATGTGAACCAATTGGATATACACGTGGCAATGAATCTTAACCCCTATCTCACACCATAAACAAATATCATTTCCCAATGACTTATATATCTATATATAAAAGTTAAATTAGCCAAACTTTTGCAAGAAAACATAGGGGATAGTTTCATGATTTGGGAGTAGGCAAATAATTCTGCAACATTATATTAAAAGTGCCAACCATAAAGGAAACAAATTCTAAATTTGGTTACATTAAAATTAAAAACTTCTGTTTGTCAAAATAAACCATTTGGTGAGAGAAAAAGGCAAGCCACTGAATGGGAATAGATTCATGTACTCAAGAAAGGACTTGTATCTAGAATGTATTAAGAACTTCTACAAATTGAATAAAAAAAGACAACCCAATAGAAAAATATTATGAGGAAAATACTTCATCAAACATTTCATTAAAGAGTACATCCAAATGAACATATATGTATGTGAAAAAGTTTATTTACCAGGAACCTGCAAATTAAAACCAAAATCAGCTCAAGAATGAACAACTACTACTATCCACTAGAACAGCCTAAAATTTTTAAAATGACAAATCCAAGTGTTTACAAGGATGCAGAACAACTGGAATTCATTCACTGCTGGCAGCAATGTAAATCGGCACAACCATTTTGACAATGTTTGCTGAAGTTGAGAATACAGCTATGACCCAGAAATTTTACTCCTGGGGTACACTCCAACAGAAAGCTGTAAATTTATGCAAAAACAGATGTGTGCAAGACTGCTCATGGTAGTATTATTCATAGTAGTGCTAAACTGGAAACAACTTATGCATCTATTAATAATAGAATGCATGAATGTCATTTTATACTCTATCTAATAGACTATTACAGAACAGGGTTTCTCAATGACTGACATTTGAACCAGAAAACTTTTCTGTGGCCTGTCCTGTGCATGGTAGGATGCTTAGCGGTATCCTGGGCTACTACATGCCAGGTGCCAGTAGAAACTCTATCCCTCCATTATGACAACCAAAAAATGTCTCCAGACATAACCAACTGTCTCCTGACAGGAAGCAGGGTGCAAAATTGCCCCCAAGTTGAGACCCACTGCTATGGACTATAGAGCAAAGAAAACAAGTGAATTGCTACCACATGCCACATTGTGGATGAATCTCACAAACATAATACTGAAAGGAAGAAGCCGGACACCAGAGAGTACTACGGGATGCTTCCATGTATCCAGAGCTCAAAAACAGGCATATTTTATTAATAGTGTTAAACGTCAGGATGATGGCTACCTTTGAGGAAGTAAGAGGTCATGACTAGTAATGGTCTGATTTTGATTCAGGTAGTAATTACATAGGTATGACTAATTTTTGAAAATTTCATAAGATGTACTTTCCTGTATGTATATAAATATCAATATGCATATGAAGTATGCATATTTGAATAAAAAGCTCAATGAGAGCACCACAGATGCTAAAACAATGTTGTGAATCATCCAGGATTAATCTAAATGGCTTTACACAAACTTGTGATTAACTTAGTTGAGCCTCAAAATTCCTGAGAGAACCACAGACCTGCCATCCAAGACCTGCAGTCCTAGGCAGGAAACAGCACCCTCTCCCATGGAGACCCACCCAGTGCAAGAGGGATGTGTGCTCTAGGGGTGAATCCCGGACAGAGACAGACCGGTTTTACATGCTCAGCCCTTGGGTCCAAGGTTGATGTGTTTGCATTGAGTAGTTCCACACACTGAGCTTTAACATCTTTTCCACTCATCTCCCTAATACGGAGAAAGCTGAAAAGAATCCTTTTGTCCTCAGAAGACATAAAATGATATTCATGAGAGGCCCTTTCATTAAGTACATTCAGGATGAATTAAAATGAGCCTGAGCTCTGGTTCTAAGAATGCAGAGACCAGTAAATAAATGTACTATTGAAATAAGATTAGCGTGGATGCTTAACCTACTTTGAGAACAAGCTGTTTTTAATGCTAAGTACCATCCATGCATATTTACATAATTAATGAACTAATTACAAAGAAGACGCATCTAATCATTTAAGCAGGCTTCACGTGACCCATCCTTGGCTTCCACTTCTGCAGAAGTAATTGCCTTTCCTTGAAAGTAATACAACTTTATTTTAAAAACAATACCCTATAATTTAGACCTTTTTATTAATTCATGCCAGCCTTATCCAAATAAAAATCAACAGGGGGGCCCAAAGAGGGTGGTGGTGGTGTCTAAATCAGTTTCTTTTAAACTAAGAACCACAAGCCAAGAGTATGGGGCTGTGAATGTTTACAGAAAGCAATGTTTCCCCAGAAAAAGAAAACGTCGTAATGCCATTTTTTAGGCAAAGAAAAAGCAGTTGTGTTACATCAGAACCAAAGCAAATGATACATACAACAGTAATTAGTGAAGATTACACAGTAATTAAAATCACGATGATTATGTGAGTGAGAATAATTTATACAATAATCTCCACGCTCACACTGCAATATGGTCCACGTCCAACAGCAACAGTGGAGAGCCATGCTTGGCGATAAATTCAAGTCGCAGCATCACCGGTTTACGCAGTGACAGACGGGTGTTAGAAATGCAGGGATGAATGCAGTCCTGGACCAGGAGACACACCGTTGTATTTGGACTTCCCAAGGCTACCAAATGGGGGCCACAAACACTCTAATGTTTTTGCTTTCTCCCTCTCCTCTCCCCTTCTTCTTCCTTCCTCTTCCACCCCCACTTCCCTGTCCTCTGCTCCCTTCCCCTCCCCCTCATTTCCTGTCTGCAGGATCTTGTTTCCTCCTATAATTTAACCTTCCTCTTGATGGAGACCATTTGTTCTGATTATTTTGTTATCTACCCAGTGTGGACACACTTAGGATGCGGGAGGACCTGCAGGTGTTTACAACCTGTGAGGAAGGACAACTGGAATGGGGGTGGGGTGGAGCAACAAAGAGAAGGGACCCTGCGTGGATCGCTGCACTGTAGGGCAGGAGGGAGTGGACCTGAATTAGCCTCAGACAGGACCAGGTCCAGTCTTCTGAGACCAGAGGGAAGATAGAAATGAATTTACAGACATCACAGAAGTTGAGACCATTATTATTTTCCACTGAATGAAACAGGAGTTTAGCGTGTCTCCTTAGAGTGAGGGGTAGGGGCTGGAGGAAAGTCAGTTAGGTCAATTAATGCCTGTCAGCGCATGGACCCTGCAGAACTGTGAATGACCAAGGTGGGGGGTCCTGTTGGGCATGAGGACAGGGGTCCACAGGGATATGGGGCCTGCACCCTCCTTGGGAAGCTGATGTGCTGTGAGGACAAGGAGGAAGTGGAGAGAGTCCCTTTCACACTCTCTAGCAGGGCAACAGCCCTGGAGGGCATGAAGGAGAGGCCAGGGACACAGGCAGGGGCCCAGGTGAGATGCCGGCCCCTGAACAGCCCTGACACCACCTGTGGCCAAATGTTAAGAGACACTCACGAGCCAAGTGTGGCTGCTGCCACCAAGCCCATGAACGCCCACCCTGGGGGCTGCAGGGTAATGTAGTGTCTCCACCTCCAGAAGCTCCTGCATTTATCAGCAGCAGCCACATAATTCCTGGGCAATAAATCATAAAAGCTTTAGCTATATTTCTCTGGAGTTGACATCCCCTTATAAATAATACAGAGAATGCTTTTTATTTTTTTGGCAGAAGACTGCTTTCTCCCTCTCCTGTTTTTAGAGTGACCTTTCTCAGTCAAACTGGAAACATCCAGGAGACTTGTCCATTGATCTCCGTGATGTGCCAGGTAATATAGGGATGAGGATACAGGAGTCTCGTTGTCTTCTATGGTACAGAAGGGACATTGGATGACCTGCTAATATCTAGTCAAGTTTGAAATGGAAATGCCCTTTGACCCAGAAAACCATTTGTTCATGTGCATAATGATGTGTGTTGTTTGAAGCATTATAGGTTAATAGCAAATACCTGGAGTCAACTAAAAGTGAAACAAGAAGGCTATAGTTAATGAACCATGGCATAACTATAAGATATTTTACAGAAATTCAAAAGAATGGGATAGGCTTAGGTTGCCAGAGTCTATGGTTGAAGGAAAGAAGCACAATGTAAAAATTTATATATAGCATAATATACATAATATAGCATCCCATCACTTATGTTTTTAAAAAGCCCACAAATACATTATGTATTTACTACAAGAACACATGTGTTTATACACATATAGAGAAAGACATGGAAGGATACACACCAAACTGAAGATGGTTAATACCTCTGAAAAGGGAGCTGAGATTGGAGTGGTTGCCAAGAGGATTTTAACCTTCTCAGTTATATTTTAAGGTCTTGAAAGGGGGATGTATTCACAGATCACTTGTGAATCTATGGCTAGAAAGAGTTGGAAGTCAAGGCACCTGAACTCTAGGTCAATCCTTACTATGAATTTGGCTAAGATATTTCCATCTGCAGACCTCAATGTTCTCCATCTGCATAATGAGCCAATTGGACTAGGTAATCCCACTGGTTCTTTCCAACTCAGAAGTTCTAGAATCTTTTAATTGTAAACATAGCCCAAGGACAGAGATCAAGAATTTCAGGGATTAATGCCATGGGATCTGGCACTCAGCAGGCACTTAACAATATCTTTTGGATGGATGTTGAATGTTGACTACTCTTATGCAGTTTTAATATTAATAACAAGCCAACTCTTTGCAGTAAATTTTGCGTGGTGAGTGATCCGCCCACTGGGGAAATGTCCAAGAGCCATGCAATGTGGCAAATACAAATACAGGTTTTGGAGGAATTGAAACCTAGGTTCAAATCCTGGCTCTTCCACTTACCTACTGTGGAACATTGAGCAAATTACTGACCCTCTTTGATCAAGGCTGGAGCAGAAATATGAAGTGTACTTGCTGAACTGTAACCAAGTACAGTTATTATTTCTGCTTCAGCCTTGATCTCACATTCAGTTAGTCACTCAACAAGCATTTACTGAATATCAACTATGTGCCAGCCCTAGGGACTCTGACATAAAGAAAACAGACAAGGAGCTGACAGTCCTTTCTTGCTTCCTGCCCTATCACTGTTCATGGTGCAGGCACCTCTGCTCTGAACTGAGCTAGACTGAGGACTTTGAAGGGGAGAAGACAGAGAAAGGGGGAAGAGGCTCTAGAGAGGGCTGCCTGGGAAGGTTCAGAACTGACTCTGTCCAAGGAGCGGCCATGGGAGCTGGGGAAGGGCCATCTGTGCCTCCTCTCCGGGCCTCGGATGCCTGTTCTGTAACATGGGGCTAATGGTGTCTGCCTCGAGGTCCTCTGGCATCAAATAAATACTGACACTAACAAAGCAGCTCATTTTCTTGAGCACTTTCAAGACGCCAGGCTCAGTATGAAGAATGACTTCCAAACCATCTCATTAACCTTGACAGCAACCCTGGTTTACTCATGAGGAAACACAGAGAAGTTAAGCAACTTGCCCCAAATCTTACAGCTGCAGTGGAGTAAATATAGGGCTGAGATCCAGATGCTCTGACTTCAGCCCATGTATCGAAACCACAGCCACTTCCATTCCCCAGTGCACCAAACTCTCGAAAAGAGTGGAAGTCAAGGGCTGAGTCTCCTTAGCATGCCCCCTAATACAATTATAATTATGAGACTTGGAGATTATGTTAATGAACATCACATTGTGATCTGGCCACCTCCAGTTCTGCTTCTGTTGCCTTAACACTGGCTGATGGGAAAACACAGAAGTATTGGGTTATCAGGAGATAAAAAGTCCTCATCGTTTGGGGTTAACCAAGGACATGGCTTCTTCTCCATATAGGCCTTTGCTATTAATTAAGTGCAGTAATCAGATTATCTTGCTTTCATTAACTCCCTAGATGGACCCCATTCTCAGAGGCTCTCTTTGATCATTTCAACATCAAATCTTTCAGCCTAAGATGGTCTGCAGCCCTGCATCCATTTGCCATTCACCAAATACACCCAAAAGGTTAGCGTCAACTTCCACCCTCCTTTTTGTAGAGACAAGTCCCCGCCTCAAAGCAAATGCATTTCAAGTCAGCAAGGGGTTGTCTGGGTTTGCTCCATCTCTCTGTGATTTTTCTATCATATCACATTGATTCTTCTGTATCACAGAGCAGTATGCCTTTCATCTTAATTACGCATCTGCTTAATCCATACTCTCTGATTTATGGTCATTAGCTCCCAATTACAAGAGGGTCATCTTGAAAAGGAAAAGGAACGAGCTGAGAGGACGGTGTTGACAAGTAGGAGGGAAGACGGATTTGAGTCCTACAGCTAAGGGTGGGTCCCAGGGCTCATTTGTTGGAGCAAACTATTGTTGAAGATCCCATAGATTTGTGAGCTCCCCATCTCAGGCTATGAAGGAATTCATCTCCCTCTGTGGTAGGGGAAGTATAAAATCCTGATATTCAAGCAAAGCTAAAATCTCCTAAGGAGAAATCATCTAACTTGTCTTTATATTGACTCACCATTAAAAATAAAATCTGAATACACTGATAATTTTTTTTAATCTAGAACTATCTTTACATGAAAAACAAGAAGAACTTGCCTTAGATAGAAGGCAACTATAATGAACACGTAGCTATTTTAAAAAATGTTTGCCTCATGCTATTTAAAATCATTTGGAAAATCGTGCCTTATGGGGAGCTACATTAGATTCTCATCATTTCAACTATTGGGGGCAGTAAATACAATTATATTTCCTGTTCTTCAGCTGAGGGAGTGATGGCTCAGAGAAGGCAACTGACCTGCCTAAAGTCATACAGCCAGAAAGTGGCAAGGTCTTATCTCAAACTGTCCAGACCCTGATCGTCCTTGCATAGTCCAGAGGAAATGGATGACTTGAATGACACCATGCAGAGTCTGACATTTTTTAAAGACATCGGCCATCCAGAGGCAACAAGGAGATACTCTTACCTGGGGCTGAGGATGTGGCTGCTGATGGCTGACTGTCGAGAGGGGGTCCTCCTGGTGTCCGTGGCCATGGACAGACTACAACTCAACCAGGACTGCAGACTGCCCTCTGGCTGGGAGCTGAGGAGGGAGATGTTATCTCTAGAAGCAGAAGGTAGGATACTGTCACCACAATGACAACCACAGTAACAGCAATAACTAGACAGTCACCCCTTATGGTAGGCTAGATCTTATGTGCTGAGTGTTGTACGTGCACATCCTCAATCAGTTCTTACAACCCCATCCCTGAGGGGTGGTAGCTGGTGATGTCCCCACTATGGAGATGAGAGAAGGAGATTTGGGAAGGCCAACTTGGGTATTGGCAAAGGCCACCATCCCGCTAGTTGGTGATGAAGGTGAGATGCAAACCCTGGTCCTTCTGGTTCCAATACCCATGCTACTGATCACTGGTCTTCCTTGGGAAGATAGACACTCTAATGTGGATATAGAGGCATCCCCAATTTTAGAGTAAATTTGGCATTGAATTTTATACCAAATGATATGTTCATGGAATATGTTAAGTGTGAAGGTCTTAACTCCCTGCCCACCTTCCCAGAATCTTTGTGAACATAGCCTTTACTTTTATGCTCCCTAATTCTGAAAGCAGCATAGGAAGAGTCCTGTGTGGGCTTCATATTGATATGGGCCTCAGTTATTATTTTATTTTCTGGTTGATATAATATATATGATAAATATAAATGTATTTGTTTACAGAATACCCTATGCCAGGCACCATGGGAAGGAGTTACAAATGTGAACCCAGCATGAACCCTGTCCTCAAGAACCCATCTTAGCAGAGTAGACGTCTATATAAATAATCATGAAATAGAGGAGAAAATTAGCAATGCCATAAAGTGGGATAGAAGACAGGTTTTAAGGACAATAAAGAGGAGTCTTGATTTGCTTCTTGGAAGCACGGAGAAGGCATCCTATAGTGGCAGCTGAGCTACATCTCCTCTGAAGGCTAGGGCCTGCCCATACAGGGCCTGGGGAAGGGGATTTTAGGTCAAAGGAACATCATACACATAGGTATGGAGCTCATAAAGAGGCAGAACATGGATAATATGGAAAGTAGGAGTCCCAGGTAGAGAAGGAAGTATGGGTCGGAATGTGCAGGGCTCAAATGTCAATGTAAAAAGTCTATCAGAGGTCATGGGGGGCCATTGAAGGTGCTTGAGGAGGACAGTGGCATCGTAAGTCTCGAGCATCTCTTTATCTAAAAGAAGTTGGACAGTTCAATGTCCCCAGTGCTATACACATGCTATGACTATGGAGCCAAAGCTCTCCATTGGGCATTGCTGGTAATTCTCCAAGAAGGTGTGGACATGCACTCTGCAGAATGGATGCAGAGAGCCTGAGGTTTGCTCCTGGCTTCACTGTGAGTTGCTCAGTTCTACTCAGGGTTAACTTACATGTCTTTTCTGCCACTGCCACCACAATCCACTGTCGTCAGGACACTAGAAGGAGGCACAAAAGAGTCCATTACCCTTGTGCTACCTGGGGCTAGGGGAGAACACCATCCCTGATGTGAGACAAGCTTAGGTTTGAGTCCCAGTACTGGCCTTTGCCACCGTGAAATCCTAGGCAAGTCATTTGCCTTCTCTGGGCCTCCTGTGCTCCTTTGTAAAATGTGCCTAATAATGGGGTTCCACCTCCAGAGTTGTGGGGCAGATGAAGTGAGATAACCCTTGGAAACATGATGGTTCTTGGCGAATAGGTAGTGCCACTTAAAAGGTAGCAACTATCACAGCTCCTCTAAGTACAACCAGTGCCACTGTTATTAATAGCATCATTATTGTCAACAAGCAAGGCATTTGTTCTTTGTGAGTGCTAGCAAGTCAGACAAGATGGAAGGTGGTCAGCTTCCCAGGGCATTCCGGGGAACTCTGGAACTAATTACAATGATAGCTGTTTTTTAGGGAGCATCCCTTCATTCTGCAAGTATGTTTTACACACGATTTCATCTGACAACCCTGCCTGTCTCCATTTTAGAGATGAGAAACCTCACCCTTATCTAAGGTCACACAGCTTTAAATCTCAAGGCTATAAGAGCAATTGAGCGCAAGCTCTTAAGCACAGTGCAAACTGCCCAGCACGCAGGTGCCGATGGCCAGAACATAAACCTCAGATCCCTAAGACTTCATCTGAACCTTGCTTCTCCAGTCAGGACCTCTTCATCCTCTGCTGGAATCTGGCCATTTCCTTCCTTGGAAGACCTGGTCACTTCCTCCAAGGGATGCACCTGCAGCTTTTTGGTCCTTGTCTGCAAAGACCAGTCTCTCTCGGGGCTTCTATAAACATCTATCTGTCCCCACCTGACTGCAAGAGCCTCTCATGGGCCAAGAACTTGTCTTATTCACCCTTTAGCACCAAGGCCCAGGCCATACCAGAAGTTCTCTCAGATGACACTTGGTGAATCTGAACAAGAAGAGCCTATAAACTTTAGCCATGGGTCAAATCCAACCTACAGATCTGTTTTTATAAAGCTTTATTGAAACACAGTCACACGCACCCACTTACATTTTGTCTGTGACTACTTTCACTCTGCAAGAGCATCATAGAATAGTTGACACACAGATCATGTGGCCCAGAAAGCCAAAAATATTTACTACATAGGTTTTGAAGAAAAGTTTGCTGACCTCTCCAGTAGACCAAGAACATCTTTTGTGAATGACCCTGCGAGACACAAAATAATGACCCGACATACCCATATCTAAATTCTTAATCCCAAGAGCCTGTGACTCTGTTGCCCAACATGGTAAAAGGGATTCAGCACATGTACTTACAGTTAAGGACCTTGAGGTAGGGGGTTATCCTGGATTATCTAGTTGGGCTCAGTCTAATCACACGCACCCTTGAAAGCAGAGAACTCACCCTGGATTGGCCAGTGGGAGGTGTGGCAATGGAAAAATGGTCTGAGATGCAACATGCCTGGCTTTGAAGATGGAAGTGGCCGTAAGCCAAGGAAAAGTGGAATCCTCCACAAGACGTAAAAGGCAAGGAAGACTCCCTTGGAGTCTCCAGAAGGAACCCCACCTTGCTGACACCTTGATTTTAGCCCAGGAAGATCCATATTGGACGTTCAACCAACAAAACTGTAAGATAATAGAACCTGTATTGGTTTAAGCCACTAAATTTGTGATAATTTGCTTAGGATGGTAATAGAGAATCCCTGCTACAGAACAAAAGTGCTTTTGGTAAGTGACTTTAAATCCTGAGGATCCGTATAAAATATTTGATGCAGCTCTTAAACAAACTCCTTACAAATACTTAAAAAAAAAAAAAAAAACTGTTGTTAACTAAAGTGGTCAATGTGGATAGACTCAACTCTAATCCAGCAAGTGACCTGAGTTTTTTTCTACAGCTCTGTGGGACCCGGGCTGCAGAAAACCCCCGACTGAGAGAAAAGGTGACTAAGTCCCAGTGGCCTTGCTGTGCAGCCTTGGCCTACTCTCTTCCCTGCTTGGATCTCAGTGACTCCACTTGTGAAATGAGGAGTTTGGACCAATGAGCTGAGGCTTGTCCGGCTTAAATGAAAATTATATGCAAGTGAGAGGATGCACTTGGGCCCTTGAGCAGGTCCTGGGCCTTTTGTGAACATCTTTTATGAAGAATAGAGGAAGAACTTCCATCTCGCCCAATGCACCACACTGACTTGGATTTTGGTGCAAATCTGAGGGCTCACAGTATCGTCTTTAGAGTTCATGCATGGACACCCCCTTCACTACCAGTTCACAGACCCCAGGCTAAGGACTCTGGTTCTGGCAGAGCTAAGAATGTGGTGGGTGAGGCCCCTTGAAAGCAGAGGGATTCAAGTAAATGGGGCTACATCTTCAGAAATGTTCATAAAAAGATGAAAAGGACCAAAGGTCCTGTGGCCTAAGCCATAGAGATCAACAGCGTGGCATTCCTCTGAGAAACAGAGAGGGCAAGTTATACACAGAACAGGGTTTCTCATGCCCCCAGCAGGGAAGACCAGCCAACACTGGCTGCAGTGGGGGTGGCACCTGAGCTACAACAATGGGTGTGGGGGCTTCACACCCATTTCCCACCTCAGAATTCCACAACTCTGGAATAAAAGAGGCTGTGGCCACAGGTCCTAGTGGGTGCCTGGGCACCCTAACATCTCCATAATCCTGAAGCAACTAGCCTTGAATTCTCGCCTTGAATTCTTGAAGTGAGGTCTCTCTCTCTGCTGGACAGCCAGGCACATACTTCCTCACATACGTCATTAGACTGAACATCAATCTTTAATTGAACCCAGGCCCAGGAAAGTCTTGATAGCAGAAAATAACTAATGAGGGCACATGCTCCTGGTAATTTTTGATCACTATTCACCCCATGAGTATGACCCCATGAGTATGAACCCCATGGTATGGGGAGTCCCAGTGTTTAAATTCACCCCTTTTTTGCAAGGGCTCCTTCTTCTCCAGACTACAGACCCATAACTTTGAGATGTCCTGTTATACTCTCTTCTCTTTACTCCTCCAAATCCACTCCACCCTGTGACATGACCTGTACCTTTACAGCCATATCAGGGGTTGCCTGCCCTGTGAACTCAGCCAATGGGGAACTCAAATAATAACAGTGGGAGGGACAGAGGGAAGAGAGGGAGGGTTGAGTATTTATTCTCTTGGATTTCTGTCTACAGCAACTCCTCTCTCTCTCTCTCTCTCTCTGGCCACCTCCCCTGCCCTCCCTCCCTCTGGATTCCAGCAGAGGTAATTGCTCCCAGGAGTGGCTAGCCCCACGGGGCTGCACCATTCCTTAGGCATCCTTTTCTCAACACTGTGCCCATTATCTTGGTAAACAGTCCCTTTATTCAGCTTCCTCATTTGGCTCATTTGAGGTGTGCCTTCTGGTTCCTGCCAGGCTCTGTTAAAATAGCTAATTTCAGTACTGGTTTCTGCCATAACAGGAAGAACTGGGTTTTCCAGACCAATGGTTTCCATGACAAGTGAGCAGGCAGCAGATATGACATATCACTGCACCATTAAGATTTGTTATGTCCTTTATTACCATGTGGGGAAAAAATGGTGGAACATCTAAAGAGGCAATCTTGTAAGGACATGAGATTATCAGCAATCATCATTAGCCCAATCTGAGCCCAGGACTCTGAAAAAGAACCAGCCACGAGAAGAGACAGAAAGATACAGGTAGGGATGCCTACTGAAAGCAACCCTAGGTTTTCATCGTATCTGTGCACTGGTTGCACCTGCCTGTGGACCTGTATCACTGAATTTGCACAGAACCTCTGAGGTGGAAGTCAAGACCTGCCAGGCATTCTGTTTGTCCACCCAAGGTGAAACACCACCCAGACCAAGGGTAGTGTCCAGCTGGGACCACAGATTGCCTGCCATTTGAGAACATCTCAACAAAAACAGAGGATATTTAAAATAAAGAGGCTGGGTTAAGAAGGGCTTCCAGAAACCTCATCACAATCTGATGGTGTGAGAACATGCTGAAAGCACCCGGCACCTTTATCCTGAAGTGGTCTGGAGTGACGGTTTCGGGGGAGGAGTGGGAGGAGGCTTTTCAGTAGAGGCAGGAGATGTTTTACTCTGCCTGATTCTGAGAAGCATAAACCAGATCGGGAGGAATCACCACCAGGTTGAGTTTTTACAAGCCAGCAATTATGGACTGTGGCAGGGACTTCAGTTTGTGCACCATGATCCCATGAGCCCCTGTGTTCTGGGAGTTCTCCCAGGGGCTAGCAAGGGGCCAGGGAGGGGGACCTGGGATGGGTGCTCAGCTGCAAACCTTCCTCTCTCATGCCCATCGGAGAGGATGGCTGCAGTCCATCGTAAGCTAGAATTTTCTGTAGAAGTTTGCTTTGGTGTAAAAAGGAGGGTTCTCCTTAAAGGAGGGAGTTTGAGACCTACTGACCCTTTCACCATGTGAAGAAGGAGTCTCGGGACCAGCTCCAGGAGCAGGTCCACATTTGCCTGCTCCCTGCTATAACCCCGGGTGTCTTAACACAGAAGCTGCTCTGTTATGATGATGATGATGATGATGGTGGTGGTGGTAAAGACGATCAATGGTGATAATGATGACAATGATTTGAATCTTTTGAGTGGGCAGGCTGAGGCCCAGGATGGCCAGGGGACCTGTCCATGGTCCTGATTGACTTGGCAGTGCAGCCAAGACCGGAACCTTCATCTCCTGACACGTACACTCAGTGGTTCTCTCTCCTACCTCGGCGCATGTGGTTTTTAACAAATAACTTGTGCCAGGCATTAGTGGGCATGGGATTACTGATGAGCAAAATAATTAATAAAATGTCTTCTGCTATATTCCTTCAGGGTGAGTCTTTGCCAGACAAGTCCAGTCTGAATACAAACATGGCCCGGAAAATAATATGTGAATGCATTGGGCCCACATCAGAGTGACAGACATGAGTTTGCCAGAATGACAGGCCAGTTACTTGGCAGAGGAGAGACCTCGACAAGAGAAAGGGGGGAAGAAGGGCAGTGTTTGACAGGTCAGCAGCACTTGATCATTCAATCTGTGGGTGACGGAGTCAACCTGGAAGTCAAATCACAACCCTGTCACTTATTGTGTGCACTGGGGCTGGATTCTTGACTTTTCTCAGCTCTAGTTCATCATTATTAACTTGAGGTGGTAATGGTACCAACCTCAGAGATTTGTCATGAGAATAATATATGCAAGATGGGTAGGTGGCATAACCTGGCACAAAGTCCTGAGGAAAGAGGGCCTGACATCGGAATTGTCACTTATTTCCTGTAATGCCAGCATAGGCCAGGGCTGGAGCTCTCACTCCCTCAAAGCCCATGAGCTGGGGGTCTAGGCGGTCCAAGCTACAAAGATGCTTAGCAAGCCAGGTGGGCTCTGTGGCATCATTTAAACACAAGCTATCTTAAACCAGGGTCCTGTGTTTAATTTGGAATGTGACATCAGTCATCAACCTATTTAGAATAAGGGAGGAATTCTTTAAGCCTTTCCCCAGTTCTGGGGCATGCTAATTATTCAAGAAGGGGAGAGCAAATGAGAATGTAAGAGAATTGTAGGAAGAGAGATGTGGGCAGCTCCATAGCCTGTGCTACTAAGTAGCAGGAACCTTTGTGGTCTGGCCAGAGCCTGCACCCACTAATAAATAAACTAACTCAAAATTATGCCCTGGATGGCAGCTGCAATCTTTGGTTAGACCCAGTTATTCCTACTTGTCCTACTGCAGCCTAATTTTAGCCACGTGAAAAGGATATATGTTGGAAAATATAGAACTGAACCCAAAAAGGCAATAGAGGACTCTTGCTAGAACACTCATCTCAGATTGGGCGACCTAGAATCAGAGGTCATCCACTGACCTCTCCATACTCCCTTTACCCCACCCTAAACCACCAGCCAAGGAGACAGACAGAGCAGCCACAGACCCTGGGCCGGGATAGATGGGGCTGCCTGTCAGCTGATGCATCCCTCCCTCCATGAATAATGAGCACGCTCCAGGCCTGGGGTAACAGCTTAAAGCAATTCTCCGTTAATCTAAGAAGGTGGGCGCCACAGGCAAAGGTACCGCGCAGTGCTCTGGAGCAGGACAGCACGCATTTAAATGCTGCCATACAGCCCACCTGGCTTTCTGAGCACGTAGCCGCGTTTCCAGCCTGGGAGGCCTGTTACACTCGGATCTAATTCCCAACATGGGGAAATGTGACTTTTTATAATTTGAACAAGTCTCTCAAAGAAGCTCACCTCCAGCTGAAGCACCTCTCTCTCTCCCTCTCTCTCCCCCTCTCTCTCCAGGGTGGGTTTGAATCCTAATTGAGAGCTCAGTTTGGGAGAGTGCCATGGACCAATCCCTCCGGCTCCCGTCCAAAGCTCTTATCACAGGTAACAAGACAATTGAGAGGGGAATGCAGTACAGAGCCGCTGGGCTGGGGAACAGCACAGATGGGCACGGGGGCCGCGCGGTGCTCTGGAGCTGGGAGCTCTGCTCTGGTCAGTGGCTCTACATCCTAGCAACGCATATTTTTCTTTTCTATTGTCAATCATCATTTTAATGGCACCATAACTGGAGAATGTGGTTTGAACAATTCTCTGAAATGTGTTCAGACTTCTTTGTGGGCAATGTTTTTCCCAGTCCTCCCTCGTCCCTATGCTATTATTGAAATCTATGCTCCTTGCAAATTTTAAGTCCAAGTTACAGGGCAGTGAGCTAGGACCAAGGCCCGCTGAGAATTAAGAAATGCTTCTTAGAACCATATGGGATCAGGGCTGGCTCCCCAGGCCCGCAACTCTTGCCCAGAAGGGCCTGTGTTTGGCTTAGTGCTCTGCTGTCACTGTCTTCAAATTCTGCATGAATCTGGAACAAGGAGTCCCATATTTTTATTTCACAGCAGGTGCAGTAATTACGTAGTTGATCCTGCCTGGGGTTCTGGGGCACATCAAGGAATGGGGGAACCAGTGGGATCCTATGAGCCATTTCAAGAGGAAGAAAGGCAGAGAGAGGGAAGGAGAAAGTGGTGGGAGGTGGGGTGGAAGGAAGGAGAGGAGACATGCTTCTCTCTCACTTACCTTGCTCAGGCAGAGAGAGAGCTGGGCAGTTCCAAAGCCTGTCCGACTATATAGCAGGAACCTGGACAGTCTGGCCAGGGCCTGGGCCCACTAACTCAGAACTAAGGGCAGCTGCAACCTTTGGTTAGGCCCAGGGATTTCAGCTTGTCTCACTTCAGCCTAATTTTAGCCAACATAAAAGGATCTGTGGTGGACAAGATACAATATACACTCGGCACAGCAAGAGAGGACTCATTTCCAGAGCTTTCGTTTCTGTGATCTCAATGTCCAGGTGAGAATCTGCTCCCAGCTTCCTGTCACACCGCCTGCCCAGCCTGTGCCCACACCCCCAAGCATGGTCCCTCGTCCCCCTTTCCAATTTTGTCATTTTTATAATTTCCATTGTTTATTTTTTAAAAAAGACTCTTATTATGCAAGTGAAGATGGTTCAAAAATTTTGCTCATTGGCAAAAAAAAAAAAAAGAACAGTAGTATACGCAGCTATCAATTCCCTTTATAATGAATGCAAAAGCTCGAGCATTTCTATTAATAGAAAAACTAGTCCAAGCACCAAGTGCGTAATGTGAGCAATAGGGGTTTGTAATTGCAGACGTTAGTTCTGTCACGGCACTAATAAAACTGGAGGAGGGGGCAGCGGACGGGACACCCCTCCGTGTAGTCACAAGGTGGGAGCAGCTGCGACATTGGTATTTGCCATCTCACCAGCAATTTGGCAGCTGTACAAATTAGCAGGGAGAGGCAGAAATACTCAGAATGTGCCTGGAAGCCATTTTTGCAGGAACTGCAGGTCCTTCAGACACAGCCCTCTCCTTAGAGCCAAGAACACAAGGTTTTAGAGCCACTGGGTCTCTGTTGCGATAATGCTGAGCACGAACACCTTCATGGGAAAAGTTGGAGGTCAGGTGCCTCTGAACAGCGTATGGCGCCCCCAGGCCTGTGTCAAGGGAAGAATGGGTTCCCATGCTGCAATCAGCTGTATAGAGTACATCTCTTGGGCAAGCAAAATCTCCTAAAGAGGATGCTGGGAGAGATAAGGGGTGGGTGTGCAAGTTCACTGCAGAAATTTTAGAGAATAGAAATGAGCTTGCAGAAAACAAGAACTTAGGTCACCAATAACGCCTGCCCTCTCGGGATTAGAGGGTGGGTGTTTCCCTCTGTCTTTTTCGTGATTAGGTGTGGTCAGCTCTGGTGCAGACGCCAGGTTCTTCTCACTGGCACTGGCCACAGGGCACACGCGACTCTCTCTGTTTCCCTTGCTGCCAGTCTCATGGCTACATCTCCCACAGGTCAGCTGCTGGCCCCTGCGGTCACCCTATTGATGAAGAGGTGTGTGGCCGGCAAAGGTCTGAGTGGGAAACTGAGAAGCGATGGGTTCTAACTCAGTGTATGATGCTAATCTGCTGTGTGACCTTGAACTGCTCTGGGGTCATGTGCAAACAAAGAAGGCTGTACTCCATGGTCTAATCCTCAATGGTTCTGGCTGCAGCACGAACCATCCCTGACCCCTGAGAAGAAGACCAAGAGGGACTTGCTGCCGGTGCAGCCTGCACAGGTGTGTGCAGGGGTGGCCAGCTGGTGTAGGGAAGGGACTGCATCTGAAAGTTAGGCTGAGATACCCTGTTCCTCATCAAAGCAATGCAAAGCACAAGTCTCTCCCTCCTTCCTGGGCTTTCACGCAGAGGCTGGGACGGGGGGCAGAGTTGCTGCGGTCAGACAGGCAGCTGTCACTTCCAGAGAAATACCACACCGAGGCCACAAAGGCCGCTCTGGGGAACAGCTGCGTGCCCATCCAGGACACTGCAAACTCCTTCTGGCTAAGTGGCCCACACATGGCCCCAGGCAGCTTGAGACTCGAGCGAAGATGGTGAGAAGCAGCCTATCTTCCGAGGAAGGAGAGAAGCCCTGATACTGAAGTTCAGGGATCTCGCCAATCACTGGCCGTCAAATCTTGCATCCTTGAATTACTTGTTTCCTTTGTAAGATTTCTTGTTATTCTGCACAAACATGGCTTACATTCATATAGCACTTACATGCCCCAGGCACTGTTCTAAGTGACGTTCACCTATTAACTCATTTAACTCTCACTAGTAACCCTGTGAGGTAGGTCGTGGATTGAATATATAAAACGTCCAGTCTGTAGATCAAAAATGGCCAAATCTCGGCAATCTGATGTGGCTTGTTCAACAGTATCTTGTCCACTTTACAGAGGAGGGAATTAGGCCCAGAGTGGGCATGTAACTTGCCCAAGATCACATAATGCATCCCCTTTGCAGCCACTTCCCCAGACTGCCTCACCCCCAAAGGCTTGGCAAGCTGGGCAAGATGGCACCCCACCTCCTCACCCGAGCTGACCAGATACCTCCCGCCCCAAATGCACCTGGGTCTCCCAGCAGGTGCAGCCCCAGACCCCTGAATGGGAGCTTGGGCCACAGAAGGCCACAGCGCCCCCAGAGTGCAGCCCACCTGCTGCGCCCAGCTCCCCATGGGCCCCCTGTGGGTTACCTCTCTGCGTCACTGTCGCTGGACGCCACCTCCTCCAAGGCCGCCTGCAGGTCGGCGATCCTCCGGATGGACGTCTCCAGGTCCGTCTGCAGGGTCTGTCTCACTGCGGCTAGCTCCTCCACGTACTTCTCCTGGAGAGAGAGGCCACAAGCACGCGTTAGCCTTGGGCAGGGCCCCAGCCACCCAAGGGGGCTCTGGGGAAGAGACGGACCCCGGGCTCAGCCTCGTGTTCACCAAGCGCCTATTAACGTGGTGGGTGCCCGTGCCAGCTTCTCTCTGCGGGTGGGCTTACCAAACCCTCAGACTAACGCTCTGAATTTTATAGAGAAAATGGATGCATGAAGGTGTCCGGGGGATGGCCCACAGACAGAGCCCACGCACCCACGCTAGGGGACTGAACCCAGGCTGTGCCACCCAGAGCCACGCTGAACCCACCCCCCACGCTGCCTGGTGCAGAGTCAGCCCTCGGTGCACCTTGGACAGATGAGTAAACGCACGACCTGATTAATGTTTCTCTGTCACAGAGGGTGTTTCCCGAAGCGGAGCCTGTGCCCCGGGATGGGTCTGCAGTGGGAGGGTGGGGGAGGGCCAAACAAGAATGGTTCCCTTTCTGTCACCTCCACTCCAAACCCCAGCTTTCCATCCTCCGAGGCAGCAAAGGCAAAGATGGCAGGCCTGGCGGGGCTCCCGCCAGAGCAGGCCAGCAGTGCCCACGTTTACTGACAGTGTTCTGAGCCCAGCGCCGTGCTCAGCATTTCCCACGCCTGAGCCCACTCACTCCTCACAAGCCTGCAAATGGGTCACTCTTCCTGCTCCCATTTCACAGACGAGAAACTAAGGCCCAGAGTGGAGGAAGCTTAATGGCGGTGCCGGAACTGGCTCAGTGCACCCGACTCTCTTCTTCTTGCTCGTCCCTCCCTTCCCTCGCTGACACCACCCTAATCAGATGTTGCTCAGGTCCTGGCAAAGCGCTGACTTCCACCTGCAACACATTCCACACCCTTATCCCTCACTGCAGTGATCGCCAGCTGAGGGCAAGTACGCCCCCGGGGACACTGAGCGATGCACAGACACTTTGGTTGTCACAACTTGGGGGGTAGTTACTGGCATCAAGTGTGAAGAGGCCAGGGATGTCGCCCAGCATCCTACCGGGCCCAGGTCAGTCCCCACCACGGAGAGCGACCTGGCCCAAATGTCAACTGTGCCTAGGCTGAGAAATGCTCAGTCAAACCTGGAAACTCATCTTCTGGAAATTAATTCTACCGGGAAGGAAGGAAACGGCAGAGCCAGGCTCTGTACCTGAGGGCACTCGGAGCAGCGCCATCTGATGACACAGAGAGGCTGACCACTGCCTCATCATCACCCAACAATTAGGAACGGCGAGAGACATCACAGTGTGTCACTGTGAGGCCACTAGGCAGACATGAACATCAGAGATGAGGACCGGGGCAGTGTGGAATGCTCCCGTGAAATGGCATCAAGGAAACAGCACGGAACATGGGAATATCGTTGCCCACATCTCTGTGAATAGCGAGGGCTGAGAACATTGGTAGGTGGCGGTGAAGAGGGTTTAGTGATAAGGTTTTTTCTTGTAAGTCGTTCTAACAATGTAAAGTTTACTTACGGGCTGTTGCTTTAAGGACCACACACACATTTATGTATATCTCAACTGATCAGAGAGCAGAGAGGTGAAAACGTAAGGATTCAGCATCAGATCTATCTACGTGTAGTTCTCAGCTCCTCGTCTAACTGACTAGCATTGTGTCCTCGAACAGTTCACAGCCCCTCTCTGGGCCTGGGATCATTTTCCTTTCATTTGCAGGTGAGGAAACCAAGGCCAGCAAAGTCAGTCAGAGCAGGCTGGAGCACAGAGGAGATGTGCCCCCTGCTCCGTCCATCTCCTGGTTTCTTGATCTTTCCGGGGCTGTGGGTGCGCACCCAGCGAAAGTCACGGCTGCTCCCCATTCAAGGGCCACTCTCAGTTCTCCCTGGACACTTGCTTATCTGTTTACCACATTGTAAGTCTGGCTTTTCCAACAGAGCCAGGCTGAAACAGTGAACCATGCTCATTCTGTAAAGCTGGGACAGAAGGACCACGGTTCTAAAGGGGAATGGGTGTGGCATGGAGAGAGGTAGGAGTGCTGGGGTGAGGGGCTGGCAGTGCACATCAGATGATTGAAACTGCCAACTGTGAGGTCCCCACCTTGTGCTGACAAGGTGACAGACACCTGAGGCAGGGCCCTGGGGTGGGAGGCCAGTGGGCCCTCTGAGGAAGTAGCACACACCCCAAGATGGCGAGGTGGGTGCTTGCCCCAGGACGCCAGCACATGGGCTCATTAAAACACCCAGGAAGGTGGCTGGGGACAAAAATCCCAGCAGCTACAGGGGCAGGTACTTGCTCAAGCTCAGCCCCTTCCTAGTGGGCCAGGATGTCAAGGTCACTGGGCAGTGGCCCCTTTCCCCAGGAGACGGGGCCCTGTGCCTTTGCATGACACAGAGATGCTATCCAAAGTTCACATCCAGGCCATTTAGGGTGAGTGTTCATTTCAGAGGTGAGGAAGCTGAGGGCCAGAGCAGCACATGACTGTCTAAGGTCACGCAGCTGCGAGACCCCATGCTGAGATGGGCATCCGCATCCTGGCTTCTTGAGCGAGACCTCTTTAGGCCACTCGTGCTGAGAGATGAGAAAAGAGCACAGGTGACCCCTCCCAGCTGTGCCTGGTGAATGATGCCTGGGTCCAGGTCACATGGAGGAAGACCCTAGGGCCTTAAGTCCCCACTCCAAAGAGCTTCCTGGTGGGCGAAGAACAGGGACGGTGTAGTGCTATCTCAGGGATGGGTGGCCCTGGGACGAGACTAAATGGGGTGTGGGTGGTGCAGAGGAAAGGGGACCTGAAATGGGTCAAACCCAAATTATCATGAAGGCCAAAGTAGTCTCTGGAGCCAAGATGCCTGGCTCACTGGCTGTGTGACCTTCAGCAAGTTACTCAGCTCCTCTGACCCCCAGGGATACAAGCGGGCAGTAATAGCCCCCTTCACGCTCAGCAGAGAGGAAAGGCTTGGCCAACAGTGGCGTGAATATCATTTAAATACCAGAGGAGAATTCAGAGCAATTGGGTGGTTGTCCCCATGTCACCAAGGAGCTTTGCCAAGGTCACTCAGCCAACAAGGAGACTGGAATGCAGGACTCTGGCTGCAAAGCTGTTTCAGTGTCCTGAGGAGGAGAGATGTGGGTGGAAAGCAGGGCAGCGCAGAGGAGGGGTCAGCAAGACAGAAAGACGGCCATGGAGAGCAAGGAAACCATCCGCAGATGGGGTGCATGGACCAAGGACAGGGTCCAGGGGACCGGCACACCTCGCACCCCCACCAAGCCCGCTCTGCCCTGAGTCCTATCCTGTCTGCCAAGGACCTCGCATCAGGCTCAGTGGGAACACACCAAGGAGACGGATTAGGGAAATTCAGAGTCTGTGTAATCAGCAATCAGCAAACCTTTCCTGCTTCAACTCGAAAACTGAATAGAGTCTGCTGACTTCAGAGACCACGTCATCGGGCAAAATGGATGCGGGGCTCTGGTGTCCCTGGGGCAGACAAAGCAGGGCTCTGTCCAGAGAGCCCACGAATGACACAGAGGGGTGCTCAGGAGAAGGGGGCACAGGGAGGCACCCCCTGCAGGCCAGGCATCTGATTTCTTCCACCTGCCACGACCTCTGACTAACAAAGCTCAGGACTGCATCAGGATGGATACAGGCAAACTGGGTTGTGTCTACAACCAGGTGTGGGCCTGGTCTTTCCTGTCATTCTCTCTCCTTGGAGATGTGGAGCACAGAGAAGTGTGGGGCAGGGGCAGGTAGGGGGTAATTAGGATCTGACCATTTAGATAGTAAGGTATATACAGCAGAAGCCTACCAATAACAATGCCATATGCCCATATTAATCTATAGGTACAGATAGTGATACATACACTGTTATAGAAACATAACATACTAATACATGGTATATATCCATTGTATATATTCATATACAGATGCTCTTCAACTTTAGATGGGGCTACAGCCTGACAAACCCATCATAAGTGGGAAATAGTATAAATTGAAATGCATCTGACACACCTAACCTGCCAAGCAGCACAGCCTGGCCTGGCCCACCTTAAATGTGCTCACCACACTGACGTTATCGGTAACCCCATCGTTAAGTGGGGGTGCAGGTGTCATTGCCTTCCTCTTCTCACCAGAAGCATGAGGCACAGATGGGCTCTTGGCAGGCAGGAGGGGATGCGAAACACAAAACACAGTGCCTGACACATCACCCGCGACACACACATGCTGCAGAGGGTTGCCGATCGCCCCTGCGGTCGTGTGGCTGACTGGGAGCTGCAGCTGCCTAGCATCATGAGAGTACGCTGCCACATGCTGCCTATCGCCAGTCCAGAAAACAATCAGAATTTGAAGTTCAAAGTACAATTTCTGCTGGATGCATATTGTCATGCCACTGTAAAGTTGAAAAGTCATAAGCCAAACCATTGTAAATCGGGGACCATCTGAACCATTCATCCATTCATTCATTGATTTAATAATCATCTATTGAGCACCTACTAGGTGCCAGCACTGATCTTGGCTCAGGTGATACAGAGAGACAAAGCCCTAGCTTCCACGGAGCTTATATTCTTACAGGGACCTCATTGATCTGTATTGCCATTGCTGCAATCTCAGTGTTCTAGGGTCCAGAACATAGTAGGTGCTCAACACATGTTTTGGGATTGAAGGAATGGTGTTACTGCGTGACTCTAAGCAGGGAGTGAAGGAGGGGTAAGGCCACTGCACACTCACTAATGCACACACAGTATACATCAAGTGTGCAGAGAGATCAATGCAATCAATAATAGGCAGTATGTGTACTTGCCGGCCTCCCGGCACCGCTTATGAGAATTACTAACCACGTTGAACCCTTGAGTTGCTGCCCCTGGAGCGTGTCGCATAGGCTGCCAGGGCAGGGAGCAGTTCGTACAATAATTAGTGGCAGCAATTAACATCATCTCCTCTTGTGATGTTCAATTAGAGGCTAATATTTAAAACCGTTGTTTGTTTCCTCTGCCCAGGGCAGCTCCATCTTCAGAGCCCCTCTCCTGTCTGCGAACGTGCAGCCTTTCCTGTCAGTTTCTGAGCCCCTGGAGGTCGCCTCTCTGGCCTTTCAAGGTCATCCCCAGCTCCACCAAGACCTCCCACAGTTAATTTGACAAGTTTATATTATAGAGAAGAGGATGTCAAAACATCCCCAAAACATGATGAAAATTCATCTTGTTATTTTTTAATTATTTATTTTTAGAGAGAGGGAAAAGGAGGGAGAAAGAGGAAAGAAACATCAGTGTGTGGTTGTCTCTCTTGTGCCCCTCCCTGGGGAACCTGACCCCCAACCCAGGCATGTGCCCTGACTGGGAATCCAACTGGTGACCTTTCGGTTCACAGGCCAGTGCTCAGTCCACTGAGCCACACCAGCCAGGGCCCTCTTGTTATTTTTTTTTTTTTTTTCTGGTGCAGTAAAGACAAACAGAAACTTCATGATACAGAGCCTGGTGCAAAATGAAAAGAATTACACTCATATAATATTATACATATATATATGTATGTATGAATGTGTATGCACCTTTCTATATATAGATACACACAAATATTCCTAGTCTGACACATGCTTAATAAATGTCTTGAATTAATTAATAAGCGAATATATTTATTTATATTTCTCCCATGTGCAAGCACTCTGCTAAATGTTTAAAACACCTCATCGCACGCAGTCTGTTTAAGGAGCCTCGGAACCGAGTGCTCTGTAAACACAGAAAGGGCGCTTTGAGACTGTTACAGCAGAGCGAGAGCGGCGCTGTCGTCTCTGTGTGCTGAGGAATCAGGCGGCGTTTGCTTTCCTTTTTTATACTTCTCCAGATAGTCTGCCAGGAATGTGAATGACTTTTATTTTCAGACCGTTAACAAATCTAAGAGTTCATTTCTCTCTGATGCTACCAGTACCTCCTCCCTGCCTCTTAGGGCATTCTCAGTCACCTTACTGACCCCACTTTATGGATGAGCAGGCTGAGTCTCAGAGAGGCTGTCACTTGCCCTGGGGCATGTAACTAAGACATGCTGACCCAGAGTTGGATCCAGGTCCCGGGAACCCAGCCCACAGCACTTCTCCATTTTGCTGCTAGTTGCTCCTGCTTCACCCATGGATACCTGTGTCTCCAAAGAAAGATTATGAGAAATGGCCATTGTTTCATTCCAATCGTCCAAAGGCCACTTGCCTGGGAGAAATGAGGCTGCAAGGAAAAATAAAAGCCCTGTGAATTATGTCCTGGCCGGAGCTCAAGGCCCTCTTAGCAACGAAGTGAGCATTAGTAGGATGTGTTCAGCCTCATTTGGGGAAATGTTGAGGTACCCATTAGAAACCCTAAAAGTATGCATCCAATTGTCTTATTTCAGACTGAAAGCGAACCCAGCCTCCAGCAGGAGGAGGAACTGGGGAAAAGGTGGTCATCTCCCCCAAAGGTCCGTTCTTCCTTCTTCATATTTACCCTGCAAGTTCATTGTTTTTAGTCTATTTTTATGATGTGGTAATAGACACAGAGAGACTTGTCAAAGATGCCAAAGTCACGCAGCTAGAAAGTGGTGGATTGAAGCTCCGGCCTGCCCATTTTCAAAGCATCAGTAAATACCTGATTCTTCCTGCCCTTTTTTCACCCATGGCAGGCATGTCCAACCGATCATTGCACGGGCCCATGCAGTCTGGGGCCAACATCCAGGGCTGCCCTCTGCTCCATCTACCAGCATCAACAGGAACTCTCAGCTCCACCACACTTTCACTGATCTCAATCCTCCTGAACCCTCAAAGAAGACACATGTGAGTCTTCAAGGAGGGTGGATTTGTCCTTGAAAATTGGCAAGTGTTCTATGGAATTAAGGAAGCTGCAGCCCGCAACCCTGAGGGAGAGACCCTGGTAGGTGAGGAAGGAGAGGCAAAAACTAACCACATGGAAGCAGCTGGAGAAGCAGCATCTTTAGAACAAGAGGAACCCTGAGCACCTGTGTGCATTCTGAAGCGTTACTAATCCTTTCTTATTTCCAGTTCCTCATCTGTTAAAATGACAGAATTATTCTCTAGCTGAAGGTTGTTGCAAGGGATGAAGGAAATAATGTAAAACTGCATACATCTGGTATACCTAACACAGGGTGCACATACTTGACACATAAGGGACATCCCCATTTCCTTTTTTCTAAGTAAAGACTGAAAATACGAAGCCTGCAGATATTGTATACTGAGGACAGCCTCCTTTTTCAGAAAATGAAGTCTAAGAATCTGATGCTTTTTTGTTCAATCCAGACGGAATCAGTGCAACGCCTCCAAGGAGCCTGTATCCATCAGGGAAATTTAAATCACTCCAGATCATTCAACCGAAGGAATTTAATACTGGGAATTAGTTATCCAGGTGACGGGAAACTGGGAAGGCAAAAGAGATTATCTTTCACAACAGGGAGGCACTGCCAACCTAGGGCTGGAAGGAAAAGCCAAGACATTGGGCCACCCAACGGGTGGTGAAACCTCAACAGGGCTGCCCTCTGGAAGCTGGCGTCATGGAGGAGGGGAGTCCCTGATGGGACCTGGAATTAGAGGCTCAGCTGCTGCCAGGGATCCCACTCGAGACTGTGCAAGACAGTGAAAAACATTCTGGGTTCTCTCTTCCTGTCTTTCAGCTGTCCTTCACTGCCATGAAACCTACCAGAAGGCAGCTGGCAAACAGACTTTCCTGCAGTTCTGAGCAAAGCAGGGAAGGGGCAAGAATGGATCTCAGAGCGAATCGGAAAATTACTGGCACCAAGCACAAGAGCATCTGGGCTTGTTCCAGGCTTCATTATTAGAGACAGACAAGGGTTGTTTTGGTTTGTAAAAATTCATCAGACTGTATACACAAGATATGCACACTTTTCCAGCAATATAGGAGGTCTGTCTAGAAAAAGTCCAGCCAATGTTATTCTAATGGGAACAGTTTGCCCAACATTGATGTAACCTGGCAGCCAAGGACAGTAGGCTGAAATGTGCATGTGTGAACAATGATGACTTCACTGTACTAGTCAGTGGGGGTGGTAGATGCCATTGAGTGAGCATGTGTACTGTGTGGCCATCACATTCAACATGACTGAGTGAGTAGAGCAATGAACCAGCATCAAATTTGGTGTCAAGCTTGAACATTCCTCTGCAGAAACTATTCAGATGACTCAGAAGGCTGCAGCTATGGGCAACTGATGACTGGCAGTTTCATCATGGCAATGTGCCCACTCATGCATCACATCTCTGTGCAGAGCTTTTTGGTGAAACATCTAATCACCCACATGACTCAGCCCCCTACAGCCCCCATTCGGCGCCCTTCAACTTCTATCTTTTCCCAAAGCTAAAGTCACCTTTGAAGGGGAAGAGATTTCAGACCATTGATGAGATTCAGGAAAATATGACAGGGTAGCTGATGGCAAGTGGGAGAACTGTGTGAGGCCCCAAGGTGCCTACACTGAAGGGGACTGAGGTATCACTGTCCTATGTGTAATGTGTCTTGCATCTTCTTCAACAAATATCTCTAGTTTTCATATTACAGGGCTGGATACCCTCTGGACAGACCTCATATGTGTGTTCCAAGGAAAAAGTTTTAAGAAATCCAGAATTATAACTTTCAAGTATTATAGACTCAAACATGGGGTTAAAAACTCCTAGTCTATATCAGTTATTTATTGCTACATGACAAACCACCTCAACACCTAGTATTTGGAAATATCAAGTATCATTCAGCATCTCTCATGGTTTTCTGGGGTCAGGACATGGCCGCCCACGCCCACAGAAAAACCCTGGGGCCGCTCTGAATTTCTTCCCATTTCTAGCACAGCATCTGTTAATGGACTGAACTGTGTCTCCCCTCTCCCCCTGCAGAAAGATCCATTAAATCCTACCCCAGCCCCTCAGAATGTGCCTGCATTTGGAGAGAGGGTCTTCACAGAGGTACTCCAGTTAAAACGTGGTCATTACAGTGGGCCCCCACCCAATATGACTAGTGTCCTTGTAAGAAGAGGGAAACTGGGACACAGAGAGAGAGACACACACAGGAGGGAAGATGATGTGAAGAGACACACGTAGATGGAGGATAGGAGTGAGGCATCTACCAGCCAAGGGACACCAGAGATTGCCAGCAAAGCCCCAGGAGCTAGGAGAGATGCACGGAGCGGTCCCTTCTCCAGCGTCTTCTGAGGAGCGCAGCCCTGTCCACCACTTGAAGTCAGACTTCTGGCCTCCAGCACAGGGAGATAACACCTTCCTGTTTTCCCAAGCCACCCGGTTTGTGGTGCTTTGTTACCACCGCCCTAACAAGCTAACAAGACACCACGTGACCTTCTTTCTTTTAAAGACCATTGCAGTCCTGCGCCTCTTAACATGCACTTCTGAGAAGTGTGTCCTTAGGCAAGCCAGCCTCTGCCTGAGCCACACGCAGTGCTCTTACACAAACCTAACAGACGGCCCAGCCCACAACACGCCAAGCCCATCGCTCCCAGGCTGCAGGCTCGTATAGCGTGCTGCTGTACAAAACAGCACAAGATTGAACTGAGCACAAGAGATGCACTGAACGCAAGATGTATGGGCAGCTGCCAGCCTAACACAGCATACTAGAAGGAGCACACTAAAACAGTGATAGAAAGTATAGGACAGCGAACAGCCATTCATCATCAAGTCTTACGCACCGCACTGTACTTCCCCAGGGCCGGTGGCGCGGTGGGTTTGTTTGCAACAGCATCACCATGGCATGTGGGCAACGTGCTGAGCTATGATGTTAGGACAGCTGTGATGTCACTAGGCTGTGACGACACTAGATGACTCGAACTTTATTGCTCCATTGTAGTCATGTGGGACCACCATCACACAGGTGACCCACTGTGCACCGAAATGTCGTTAGGTGACACGTAACTGTGCTTTTGCTTTCTGGTTCTAACAGGGTGTACCACAGAGAAGTCAGAAAATAAAGAAAGTCACAAGAAGATTACTGTTAAGTCCACTGTACGGGGACAACCACTCTTAAGGTCTATGTTTTGCTGTGTTTCCATCCTGTGTTCATTTCTGCATAGTGTATGAGAGATACGTACGCTCAGGTAGCTGCATAGTAAAGGCAAAATGAAGCTTGCCGTGCAGACATGCAGGGGATCTTGGTGCCCCGCCCCACCAGCCTGCCCTGCTGGGGTGCTCCATTATCTCAATGCAGCAGAGCAGGGGCCCCAGGCACCTGCTTGCCCTCTTTGCTTCCCCGGCTCATTTTTCTGATTGTTTCAGGGTGCCCCCAGCTATTGCCTGAGGGCGCAAGGCTAACATTTCTAGCAATTTGGGCTGTTTAAAATCTAAGTGATACAGATTTGGCCTGCAGAAAGTCTGAGATATATGTGTATTTGCTGTGCACACACAGACATGATAGAAACCTCGGTGGACAACATAGCATATAGCAGCAGCCCCCACTGAGGCTCAGGGCAAGAAGCCACATGGGCAAGGTTGCAGGGCCACTGGGTGGCAGAGGCTGAACTTCCGACCCAGGTCCTCTCTCCATTAGAAAGTACTCTCCTGGCCCTGGCTGTGTGGCTCAGTTGGATGAAGCATCATTCCTTGCACCAAAGGGTTGCCAGTCAGTTCGATTCCCGGTCAGAACACATGTCTGGGTTGTGGATTGGATCTCTGGTTGGGGTGTGTGTGAGAGGCAATCAATGTTTTTCTTTCACATCCATGCTTCTCTTCCCCTCCCTCTAAAATCAAAAGCAAACTAAGCAAACAACTAGAATAGGAACAGAACCACAGAAATGGAGATCACATGGAGGGTTAGCAACAGGGGAGTGGGAGGGGGAGAGAGGGGGAAAAGGTGCAGAGAATAAGTAGCATAGATGGTGGGTAGAAAATAGACAGGGGGAGGGCAAGAATAGTGTGGGAAATGCAGAAACTAAAGAACTTATTACACATGGACATGAACTAAAGGGGGGAATATGGGTGGGAAGGGGTGTGCAGGGTGGAGGGGAATGATGGGGGAGAAATGGGACAGTTGTAATAGCATAATCAATAAAATATATTTAAATAAATTAAAATAAATAAAATCAAATCAACAAAAACTTGTCCTTGGGTGAGGATAAATAATAATGATAATAATAATGATGATGATGATGATGATAATGATAATAGGAAGTACTTTCTGTTATCCAGTTCATATATTCTGGATAAGCTATTTTTGCTTAAACACTGGCCGCAGCTAGTTGAGTAAGACTGGTACCACGGACTGTGGCTTCAACGGTGAGAAGGAGACTCTTCACTTGGTTTTGTGGGTCCCAAGTTTCCCCTGGTGGGTGGGGAGGGCTGGAAGGCAAAGAGCCCCCAGCAGGAAGTGGATGTGGCTGAGGGTCTCCGGGGCCAGTGGGATGGGGACAGGGCAGCGAGCGTGGGCCTACTTTGAGCAATGAGCGACTATGCTGGGAGTCTTTATACTGCAAGGTTTACACATAAAACAAAACAAAACAACATTAAAAAAAAACCTAACTTCCTCACAGCTTTGGCTATTCAGAGCTCCTCACAGCTCTCCCAGCCCTAAAACCACCCCCAGCCTGTGACCCCTGATGCAGCATCTTCAGAAGGGGACACAGCAGGACTGTCACTGGAGTCCAACCCCCCAAGGCTGACACCCCCAGGCCCCGCAAAGAGCCAGCTGCAGACAGACACGCTGACCTGGGCTGAACGCCAAACACCCCACTCCCAACTTCCCAGTGCTACCCTCCCAAATTGCCTCCTGAAAAAAAAAAAGAAGGAAAAGGCATTTAATTTTTCTGCTGAAACTCAAATATGACACATCTGTGCCACCTGATTTTCCTGACAGAAGAATAATTATATCAACGTAATTAAGTCTCAAATGCAAAAATTATCTGTGCTGCAAATACCGAGGCCGTACTTCCCGCATCCCAGGGCCGTTGTTCCAGGCAGTAATTATCGAGCCACCTTTGGCATGTCTTATTTCAATTTAAATGGAAATGAAGCGCATATATCTTTTCAGCCCACTAGCGGATGCGACTGCCGAAATAGGGAAGATGGACTTTGAAACTTCTCAACTGGCCACTGGATTTTGTATCCAAAGAAGCTAGTGTGAGAACAAGTTATTAAGTACCTGGTCCCTTCTCTGGGCCTTGGGTATCTCATCAAAACAACGGGCTAATGTCTTGCATCTTTCCCCCACTTTCTATTCACTGACATCAACTTAGACTTCATGTTACCTCCTAAGGGTTCTTGCAGTCTTAAACTTCCTCTCTTCGATCCAGCCCCCCTCTCCAGGCTGCATTCCATAAAGCAGCGAGGGAGGATTTCTTTCATCTTACCAGGTCATCTCCTGCTTAAGAGGCCCCAGTGCCTCCTCATTCGCCACAGCCCGATCTGTGTAGTTGAGCCTGTAGCACCCTTCCCGGTCTCCCTCCCATCCCACCCACCGAGGTTCTTGTTCTTCCACTGCTCACACTCTGCACCCACACATTGGTTGTTCCCATAGACTTCACTATAAATTTTCATGCCTCTGTGCCTTTGCACCTACCATTCCTCCACCCAAGATACTCTTCCCTGCTCTGACAAGCAAACTCCTACTCATCCTTCAAAACCCATTCCACAATCACTTCCTCCATGATGCCCTCTCTGACTCCTCTGTGTAGAACTAGCCGCCTTCATCTCTGTGCCTCTAGCATTTGTACAAGCCATGGAGGTGAGTATATACCCCATGATGTTGCAAATATTTTCTAATTTCCAATTTTCTGCATATTGCACTCCTTAGGGGTAGAGTTGTGCTCAGCCTTATATCCCAAATGCCTAGTGCACTGCCTGGAAAGTACAAGTCACCACCACATGGACCACATTTCAGCTTTAAGTTCTCGTAGCTCGGAATTCACAGTAGGGGCAGCATGTGGCAGGTCCTCCCACCACCGGGCGTCAATTCACCCACGCAGACACAGGCCTGCAACCAGCTCCATCACGTATAGTACAACCTTAGGCAAGTTGTTGCCTGCCTACCTGAGCCTGAGTTTCCTCATCTGTAAGGTGGGAATGATGCATGCATCGCTGTGCCGTGGGACAAGTTGAGGATTATGGGTAGAAAGTGTGTGATGCATTGCATAAGATGTAGAAGGTGCTCCATAAACATCAGCCCCTTGCCTGCTCTCAGAACTGCAAGGGTCAGTTTGGGGAGTGTGGCAAGTTCCAAGGTCTCCTCTATTTTGATGCTTTGTTGCCCTCACCCCAAATCCCCTGCATCCAGTGTGCTCAACCCTGCCCCCCACTGGCCACAGCATGTTAATGCCCCCAAATGTTTTCAAACCCTTTCTGTCCCCTCTCCACCAAAACATGTTCAGACTCTGTCCCACTGCATCACTGCCATGTCATAATTCATGCAAACACGCCCATGAATTGAACAAAATGATTATTGCCAATGTGCTGGCCCCATGGGTTGGGTTCGGCCTTATCCCTGTGAGCATCCTTGTGTGCCCAGGGCACCCAGGAAAGGCTTGACTGGGAATTGCAAACACTGCCTATAAATACAGGAGTCAGAATCCTTGAACAAAGTCATTGGGGCCAGCAGTGACTAAAATGACCACATCCCAACAGCTATGCCAGGGACAGCCAGGGAGAGAGAGCAGGGGCGAGACTGAGAACAGCACCAGACCCGGAAACAGGCCCCACATCCGCCCCCAGCTCCCCAAGCACCAGTGACCACATCTCAGAGTCTGTGTCCCCAACTCTGCAGCAGGTGTCGATCACGGGAAGGGCCCCATTTCCCACACAGAATACTGCGAGTCTCACGTCACGTTCAAGGGCTTTGCAAACTGGGAAGAGCTGAATGTGCACGAGATCATTATTTATCCCACTGCTGCCTCCCACTCCAGAAATGTGCTTCTCTTTCCAGACAAATCAATCACCTGGGGATGACTGAGGCCCCAGCGGGGGTGCTGAGCAGGCCAGGGACCGTCACGAGTGAAGTCACATGAATGGGGAGAAACACTCTCTCCTAGTAAACCAACCCTCCTCAGTGGTCCAGTGCTGTTAGATAGGTGCCCCCAAGAACGGATCAGGGAGGACACAGACCGATGCTACTAGTACTGGCTACCAGCGCCAGATTCCGACCTGCCCCATGCTCGGAGCAGAGTCACTGCCGTCTGGCTGGGAACAGGGCGGGAGCTGCTGTCAGAGAAAACAGCGCACATGACATAAACACCAAAAGACACCAATAAACAGAGTGCAGCCAGGCGTGGGGACGGCCGGAGATTAAGACAGTGATAGTTTCTAGATTTGATGGGCTTCCATCTGCTGAGGTGAGAGAGGATGTCACAGAGCTCTCCGGCCTCGTCCCGAAGCAGCGGGAAGCACCACCGACTGACTGGGAAATGGGCCATTTGGGTAGTCGGGACTCACTTATTTGTGCCACTTTTCAACGCAAGGGTTTCAAACTCTCTCCAACTCCTCCAATTCAAGGGCACTGGGGGGCCTCCAGAGAGGTGTTCGGGTGGGTTTCTATGTTCCAGGCTGAAGAATATTGAGCACCATGGACATCTCGGGCCAGATAATTCTTTGTCAGGGAGAGGAAGGTGGCAGCCCTGTGTATTTCAGGACGTTTAGCAGCATCCCTGGCCTCTACCCACTGCATACTAGCAGCACCCCTGTCCCCAAGTCGCACTGATCAAAAATGTCTCCAGCTGTTGCAAAATACTCCCTAAGCAGCAAAATCGACCCCCATGGAGGGTCAAGTTAAAGGCAGAAGGGTAGGTAGGAGGCATTATTGTTAAAAAGACACAGACCCTGGACAGAAGTGAATTTGAACCCTGAACTAACCACTTCCCGCTACATGACTTCATCTTAGAAACGTACACCTGCCCTCCCCATGACCTCCAGGGGTCTGGAAGGGGGAGGCAGCATGTGCAGTGCCAGCTGCCCCACGCGGGGTCCCTGATCCAGCACCATGGGCATCGCCTGGTTGCCAGTTAGAAATGCAGACTCTCAAGCCTCATCCTGAACCTCCCAACTGGGAATCTGAATTTTAGCAACATGGTGACACATCCTAGTGCCAATCTGTCCTAGCTGTCCAGCCTTGAGCAAGTCACGTCACCGCTTTTAAAACGTGTAAAACGGCCACAACAATTACCTCGCTCCTACCCTTCAAGGTGCAGATTTAATCAGGCAGTGCACGCAGAGCACTGTGCTGAGCTCTGGCCATGCTGCAGACAGGCAAGGGGCGCACGTGCCCAGGCTGCCCTGGCCTCCTCCCAGTGCTACTCAGACGCTCCCAGCTGAAAGCCTGGCCTCCCAGCGGCGGGACATAAAGATGAGGGAGCTCCCTCCACACGCTTTTGTGATCTTCCTTTTGATGGAGTCTAAAATTATATCAGCCTCTCGGCCACTCATGGCCCATTTATTCATCCATTGACTCAGCAGGAAAGAAAAACAACTGCTAAGCGGTGTGCTCTCTCTCCCTTCCCTCCACATCTCAAGGTTACGGCCGGGTGGCGCGTGCCTCTCAGATGAAGAGCCTCATCAAATCCTACTGGCAGGTGGGGCCCTCTGGCGCTTGCCAGGTCCGTCAGTCCAGGCCTCCCAGGCACTCGGGTCCTCTCCCGCTTCTGACCGAGGGCAGGACTCACGGGGGCTGACCAGCACTCTAGAAGCCAGGTGCTGACTCTCATGGCCTCTCTCTGCTTTTCCTCAGTTCAAGGACAAGCTCTCCAGCTCTTTCCCAGGACCAGGGAGCATGTTAGCAACAGCCCCCAGAAGCCCTTTCTTCCTGGAATTACCTCCAGGCGGCCAGATGCTGTCTTGGGAGAGACAGCGGTCTGCACCAGGCAAAACTGTCCTCCAAATGGCCCCATGTTTGAATGCCCTTGGGAATCCCTGGGAGTACCTCCATGAGTTTCCTGTGCCAACCGAAGTACTTGATGATGAAGCCCTTCCAGCTTTTCTGTTCCAAAGCAGGGTGGTAGGCCATGGTATGCAGGCCAAATCTGGCCTGTGCCTGTATTTGTAAATAAAGTTTTAGTGGAAACAACCACATTTACTCATCTATGTATCATTGTCTATGGCTGCTTTCAAAGTTCAGAAGTTGAGATAGAGAGATGCTGTGGTCCACAAAGCTGAAAATACAGGGTTGGCAAAAGTAGGTTTATAGTTGTGAGTATGCAAAACACAATTTGTTCTTACACTATATTATTTATTAATTATTGTACCATTTTCCATATGAACAACTGTAAATCTACTTTTGCCACAGCCTGTATCTACTATATGTCCCTTGGCAAAGGAGAAGGAGGAAGAGGATGAGGGGAGGAAGAAGGAAAAAAGAATAAAGAAGAGGGTGGAAGGTGAGGAAGACAAGTTTACTGGCCCCTGTTCTAAAATTCCAAGGCTCTAAAATTCAGGAGCTAACAGTTCTAAGAATGTATGGATTTCAACATCCACAATTCTATTAGGTTGAACCACATGAAATCAACCATATTCCACCATTTCTGAACTATGCTACTGGCAAATTTGTATGGTTTAACCTAGTAAGATTTTAATATTATGTATGTCTAATGATGCAAGATGCTACAAGTCCTGAGATTTTCTGGCTTGAAGATTCTAAGATTTTCTACACCACAGTTCCAACAGGCGGCCCTTCCAAATTCTAAGATCCTGCGGGGTTAAATGTTGAGTAGCCACATTGATAATCAGGAGGTGCTGCTGTGTCAGTGGGAAGAAAGGCATGAACATTAACTGGCACACATGAATGAGTTGTGCTGGTAGATTCATTTGTCAAAAAATGTAGGTTGGTGGTACCTCATAATAAAAAATAATAAAACATGGAGAGTAGATGGAAATGTTTGTATCCTTGCCATTCCAAGACGAGGGTGGCCCAAGGCATGAAAGGGGCTTTCATTGCGAGGATCCAAGGGCCCAAAGGAAGCTGCACTGAGCAGGTGCTATGCTTGGTTGCTCCCAAACCAGTCCCCTCCTTAAGGCATTGACAGGATGAGAAAAACCACATGTGCATAAAAAGGAATCGGAAATAAAGTGGCATATGGCCTGGCTAGCTCCACCCTAGGGGGCAGTCTGGGAGAGAATGGCGAATAAAATGGAAACAAAGGGGAAGAATCTGGAAAACACCAAAACGATGAAGCCTGCCTGAAATGAGGCCTGCTGTCCCCATGTTGTTACTGAGTACTTGAGATGTGGCCAAGGCAACTAAGCAACTGTCGTTCTAGTTGGATGTGTTTGATTAACGTAAATCCACACAGCCCCATGAGGTTGGTGGCTACCGCGTTGGACAGCACCACTCTGGGGGTACATGCTGCAGTGAGGGAGAAAGTAATCTAAATATCTGGGAAGCCACCGCGTTTCTTTCACCTGTCCTCCCTGCTGAAACCATCTCTCCAGGGGAGAACACAGGAGCAACTCCAAGTTTGCAAAGCTCCTGGGTTCTGGGCTTCTGTGTCCAAGGTTTCTATGGTTCCAACATTTAAGAGGTATTATTCTATAGTCGAAAGACTCAAAGCACTGAAGGGCAGATCTGCCCGGGAAATTCCAGCGATTGCTACTGACAGCTACCACTGCCTGCCCTCCTTTTTTATAGCAGGCTCTCTGATTTGCATATGCAAATGTTTCTGGGACTTACTCCACAGGCAGTAGATATGTGAATGCCTACTGGGTGCATAGTTAACTTTTGAGCTCCACACTGGAAGGGCCAAGAAGGAAGTGTTGTCTACCAACAGGAAGTAGCTGGTGTACCGGGGGGAAAGGGAACAACCAAATCACCAACACAGAAGCAGGGCCCATGAGCTCACTGGGTAGTGAGGTCAGGGTCTGGAGGGGGCAGAGTCCTGTCTCGGACCTCTCCAAGCCCCCATTTCCCCATCTGTAACACAGTCATGAAGAAGTATCTACAGTAGGGCTCTCCATGTGCAGACATGTCACCCTCAGGTGGATCTTGTAAAAAAGCAGGTCATGACTCAGAGGGGTCGGGCAGGACCTAAAATTCTGCATTTCTGCAGCCAAGACTGCTCGCCTGCAAATCCCACTGGGAAAAGCAAGGTGGTTGGTCACAGGGCATTTGGGAGAATTAATGATGTAAGGCCTAAAGCCTGCTTAGACCTGGCATAAACGATTGGCTGTTCTATAAGTAGTAATACTAATAGCAACAATAAGTGAATACAAACTACACACAAGCCAACTTAAAATGCACCTGCAGCTAACATCTGTAACAGAAAATAAATAAACCCACAGAATCACAAATCAAGGCTCTACTTACACTTTTCCCATGAAAAGCAATCTTTTCCCCTCCTCTACTTAAGGGGGCATGAACTGTGAGTATCACCACACAAAAGTCAGAATTGTCCCTCAGATCCCATCTGAAAATCATACCATTGAAAACGCAGACAAAATTACTGGATTTAAAATGCATCATGCCTGACTTGCAAACACAGTCTCTGATGATGGCCCAATATCAGACCACAGCATGAACTGCTCACTCTAGCAACAGAAGCCTATACACAGAATCCTGATTGGTTTGGGGTTTTCCAGCTGAGACAGTACCTCTTTAATGGCCAATGGGGGAAGCTGCCCCAAGGGTGGCATCTTGGTGTGGGGGCGCATCAGTTGGAATGGACAGCAGCAGGACCACCCTCCCGCCCCCCACCAGGGAAACTCAGAGCTGCTAGACTCTCAAATGAGCTACAGAAAGATTTGCATCACTGAACCTGTAACCATAGCTGGAGCCCAGAGGAAAGCACTCATGCAGGCTTCTTTAATCAATTTCACTTCCTCATGATTTTTGGCAGGGGTGAGAGAGTAGGTACCAAGGCCAGTTATTATTTATCTATCATTTAATAGTTCAAGACCCTCCTTTAGTCTCCTTATAACCCATTTTACAGATGAGGAAACAGTCTCAAAAAAGATAGGCGACATGCCCAGGACACACAGGATTTAAATCCACCTTTGCTGTCCGTCCCGTATCCCACCTTTTCTTCTAATAGAGCTTGGAGCAGGAGCTGGCAAACCACAGCCCATGGACAAGCTCCAGCCTACCGTCAGGTTTTGCAAATAAAGTTTTATTGGAACATAACATGCTCATTCATTCAGGGATCTTCTATGGCTGCCTTTACACTACAGTGACGGAGTTGAGTAGTTGTAACAGAGCAGGTATGGCCCACAACGTCTAGAATGGTCTCTCCCTGGCTATTTACAGAAAGCATTTGCAGATCCCTGGCACTGACCCCGCAATTGCTACCCGGGTACAACCTCTGGAGGCTTTGCCAGGCTCTCAGGAAAAAATGAAAAGCATCTAATGTACCAAGTTCCTTTCTGTTTGTTTGCTGAAAAGTGACATCAGTCTTTCTTTTCTCCCCACCCACCAAGCAATTAGCTCACTAAAGCAGAAGCCTGGAGGATTCCCAAAGTGTTTGTCTGGAAGCCTCTCTCCAGGCTGCTTTGTCTCTAGACCTCTGCCCCCAAACTTTAGTGACAGCATCCACCAGCTCTTGTCCCACTGAAAGCAGACAGGAAACCTCCCTCTCTGCCCAGATGGGCAGATGTCATCGCAGACACCTGCAAATTCCCTAAACAAGGACTAATGCAGCTTGTTTTTGCCTTTCTTTTTCCATCTGAAAACTTTTTAGGGGAGAAGATGAGAATGCTGTTGTATGAGGATGCTTTTGGAGAAATAAGTGTGTTAATTCTAATTATCTGTGTGGGCGGCAGAGGTGACTTGCAGCAGGACGCACCCCTCATCATTTACTTGGAATGCAGCCAAGGCAAGGCTGGGAAAGGGCAGAATTCCAATGAAGCTGATGCCGGGGCACGGAGCACAAATGAGGAGGCATCTCATCTGTGAACCCACAGGTACTAATGTGGGATGCAGCACGTAAGGGACAGAATTTCCAGAACCGTGAAACTGGAAATGATCCCACTACTGGCCTAGGCTTAGACTTCTGCTCTGAAGTTCAGAGCTTGCCTGCTCTTGGAGGGGCTCTGTGAGTGATGCTCTCCGCTCTGTGTCCCACTATGGCAGCAAAGATGCTGATGCTGATGCTGATGACCATGATGGTGGTGGTGGTGATGATGATAATGGTGATGATGGGGATGAGGATGAGGATGGCAATGATGAGGATGATGACAGTGATGAGGATAAGGATGCTGATGGTGGTCACAGTGGTAGTGATAATGATGGTGATGAAGGTGGTGGTCTTCTTGGTGGTGCTGATGGTGATGAGGACAATGATGACAGTGATAATGGTGACACTGCTGTGATGCTGGTGGTAATGGCAATGAGGACAAGGTGGTGGTGGTGGTAGTGATAACGATGACCATGGCGATGGCAAAGATGGCGGCGCAGGCATGACTGCTATGATCTGAGTTCCCCCCACCAAACATGTGTTGAGATCCAAACCTCCGATGCTATGGTCTCAGTAGGTGGGGCCTTCGGGAGGTGATTAGGTCATAAGAGTGGGGGCTCGTGGACGAGACTGGTGCTCTTATAAAAGAGGCCTATAGAGGTCCCTAGACCCACCCACCCTGTGAGAACACAGCTCGGAGGCACCAGCTAGGAACCAGGGAGAGGGCTGCCACTAAAACGTGACCGTGCAGATGCCTCGATCTTCCACTTCCCAGCCTCCAGGACTGTGTGCACTGAATTGTGGTTGTGTATACGCCACCAGCCTGTAACAGTTTGTTAGAACAGCCCGCAAGGTCTAAGACAATGATGATAATAAGGTGATAGGAATTTTGCTGTGTACCGGGCACTGTGACAAGCATTTAAACACCTTATTTCATTAAATCTTCCCCACAACATTGTGAGGGAGCTGCGAGAATGACCCCCACTTCACAAGATAACAGAGACATACAGAAGGTGAGTATCTGTACCGGAGTCACACAGTGAGGGAACCACAATTTGCATCCAGGGCTCCCTACTTCCAGTTCTTGCCCATTCTGTCATACCTTTTTTTCATTCGATATGCATTTTTAAAATACGTGCCAAGCAATGGTCTAGGGTAAAGATAAGCAAATCTTTTTTTTTTCTCTATGAAAGGGCAAATAGTAAATATTTTAGGTTTTATGGGATAAGTGGGCTCTGTCACAACTCATCTCCACCTTGTAGTGTGAGCAGCCACAGGCAATCCACAAATAAGCGTGGCTGTGTTCCAGCAGATCTGGCCCACAGATTGCAGTCCACCGACGCCCTGCCCCCAGCTTAGACCACGGGTTTGCAGTGTTACCCTGGGGCCCAGGTAAGAGTTGGTGTGACCTGGTGGAGAACTCTGCCTCTACTTACCCTGGAGCTTCATCAGCTATGGATTTCAAAGGGGATTTGGCTACTTAAAACGACAACAATAACGAGACAAAACTTGGCAATCTTAGGGTAAGTCCTTGCTGTCTCCGAGTGAGAAAGCCAGCGAAGCAAGGGGGCGTCTCTCTACCCTTTGAAACCAAATCCCCAGAGATGAGGTGACCCATCTGTAATCCAGCTGTGGGGCAGGTATTGAGTCAATCAGGAATGTACTTGTGTCTACAAGGATTTTGTTAGAGGCAGTCATTTCTCCAACTCAGCAGATGCTTAAGGGGAGGTGGAACTCCCACCAGTTGGAGGCTGGAGCTCAGAGAGGATGAAGCTTACATACCTTCGGGTTTGAGATTCTGTGACTACATGCAGAGGTCTTGGGGTGTAGGGATGTGCTCATGCCAGAGGAGCCTGCCACCCTGACTTACTGGCCCTTTGAGACATGCCCAGAGCTTGTGGCTCCAGGACCAACCAGGGATAGATGTGCCCAGTGTCTCAGCAGAAAGAGGCTTAGAGATCATCCAGTCCACTTTTCAGACAGAAAAGGTGGGCCCGGCTGGGGAAGAGGCAAGCCCAAGGCCTTGCAGTCAGTTAGGGGCAGAACTGGGGCTAGAATCCAGGTTCCCCAGCTTCACAGCAGGCTTCTCCCTCAGTGTTAGCCCTTACCCTTGGAAGATGCAAAGATAAGCCAGGCTGCCCTTCTAGCCTTCTCTTCCTCTCTTTGATCCATCCTAGTGCTGGGACCTCCCAGCCCCAGAAGCAACAGGAAAGAAACCAAACCCAAGAGAATAAAGTCAAGTGGGAAGCAAGAGACCAAGAAGAAAAGAGAACATCTTAAGTGGGTGGAGCAGAAAAGCCAGCGAGGCTCAAGGCCCATGCACCTGGACTCCGCAGTGGCCACAGGAGAGACCTGCCTCTCTGGAAGCCACTCCCCCTTCTGGCACCCACTTTCCAGTTTTCCTTGGGGGACTCTCCTTCTCCCATTCTTCATCCATGTGGGTAGAATGGGGCAGACTCTACCCCTGGACCCAGGGCTGGGCATGGATCCCAGAACGGTCCAGCCTGAGCCTGCATCCTTCTGGTTCTGGAAGTGGAAAAAAGCCCTGGTTTGTAGCCCTTGCCAGTTTCCAAGGCACAGATTCTCCCTCAATGGCTAATGTCAATCTACCAACGTGACCTTTAACACCGGTCACTGAACACAGAGTTGGGGAGAGATGTGCCCATTTAGCTCGGGTGAGCCAGCTGGCCCCAGCACATGGGATTCAGCCAGTTAACATCATTCGAGTCCTTGAATTCCACTGGGCCTGAAACTGAAGGTCACTAGACTTTTTTTATCCGATAAAAACTCCCTTTTGCTTAAGCCAATTTAAACTGTTTCTATCACTCACAACCAAGAGTTGTAACTTCGACCAGCTCCCTCATCCTTCCCCACCACGTGCACCTGTAATTCCACACCAGTGTATTCTCCCAGCGAAAACCGTGTTCTTTCTGACTGCTTGGTCTGCCCTCAAGGTCAAAGGTGTCCTTCCCCTTATTATTTCTCACCCCCACTCTCTCAAAAAGAGATTAATTACTCTTCAAACCAAATCACAGTTTAAATGAATTCAGAACATTCAGAGTCCCATCCGGGGCCCCTCCATTTCCTCCGGGCCACCGACAATCAATACCCCCCCAGCCCACTTTCTTTTTGTGAGTAATGAACTTCGCAGAGTCAAGTTGCTCTCATTTCCAGGAAGCTTAAAGTGACGAAAGTTCAATTGATGAGGTCTCAGGGGACAAGATTAGTATCCGTTCTTCTGTTTGCCATCTTGAGACTCCACATGTTATTTGTCATTGGTATTAGCAACTTGGAATTCTGATTAATTACCAGACTGCCTGTTTTCAGTGCAGAAACCAAGATGCTAGTCGGGGAGTAATAGACCCAATTATTCCTAGGTAGGCTCTTGGTAATAGATTTTATTATCGAGATATCTCATCTCAGAGGCAGACGCAAAGGAACTCATTTCGTTAGAGGATAACACCTCTTGAATTGAGGTGGGTACATTCACCGCCTGGGACCAAGACAGCGTGGAAGGGTTCTGTTTCAGGAATCGTGTCTGGGGTGGGCGGCACCGGGTCCTGAGTCCCTCCAGGGATCGAGTGTTTGTTCATTTGTCTATTTGTTTGTACAGAAACCTTTGTGGGGGGACGGACAGGACACCATGGTGCCTGGAAGCGGGGGAGTGATATAAATGCCCACGTTGTCCCCTGTCAGCTCCTTGAGAACTCGGTGGCCAGGAAGACTGGGGAGTGACAGCGGTGTGTGACCAGGGAGTGTGCAGACGTGGCCAGCCGACTGGATCACACTGAGCTAGCAGAGCAGTAATTAGGAGAACTAGCTGCCCGTCGGGAGGGCCGTAAAGGTGTTATTTACACCCAGCTCACGGCCCTGCACGCCCTTCGTCTGGAATGCCTTTTTAAATACTTCGGTTCCCAGCCAAAATAATTCATCTTTATGCTCTGAAGTTCAGAGCCATTTGCAGGAGGACAGCACTGAGAGCTTTTAAAAAAAATGAAACCCTTAACACAGGTTTGGTGGAAGCCCCAGCTCAGCGGTGGGAGGGAGCTGTGTTCGGACCTAGAGCTGGGGAACATGGGTGTTTGGGGGGTTAAAAACAAAACAAGAAAAGATGAAAGCTAAACAGAATCTGGTTTTGGGCTTCTGAAAGCCCTTAACAGATGTGGCCAGATTCTCAGAAGACGGGAGAAAGTTGACAAGAGGAGAAGGGGGAGCCAGCATGCCTTTGTCTGTTAGGACAGCGGTCCCCAACACTTTGTCACCAAGGACCGGTTTCATGGAAGACAATTTTTCCACAGATGGGAGCGGAGGTTGGGTGGAGGGGGTGGTTTCAGGATGATTCAAACGCATTACATTAGAGCTCACCCCCTGCTCTGCGGCCCGGTTCCTAACAGGCCCAGTCCGGTGCGGGTCCTCAGCCCGGAGGTTGGGGACCCCTATGTTAGGGGATAGGCACAGCTAGACGCATTGCATGAATTACTGTTTAGTTTTTTTGAGTAGATTTGATCATACCCAATTTACACACAAGTTGAAAGAATGTCCTCACTAAGTTCCGATGGTCATGTAATTTTATTTAAGAAAGACAATCGGTGAGCCAGGCAATTTGACCGAAGGGCCTGTCGATTCCACATTTCTGCTCCTTCCACTCCCCCACAGCCTCCTGGCCAGGCCACAGCGACCCCACCCCAAGCCAGGGGTGTGACAGAACCAGCTCGCACCAGCTGGCAAGAGCTGACCGCTAAATTCTCGGAATTTTGTGAGTCAGTTATTGAACACAACTGTTATTAAAAATTAAGTGATGTAAACTTATGATTAAGTAAATCTTATGAAAGGTCACATACTCCAAACACCTTGCTTCCAACTTATTTTACTAACATTTTCGCTATTATCTACACTTTGGAGGTGATGTCTTTCCCATCTGTGGGGTCGACATGCCACACAGCCACACGTCACGTGACAACCGCTCAACGATGAGCCGCAGAGAGGATAGTGGTCCCATGAGGTCACAACGGAGTGGAAACACGGCCATCACCCAGTGCTGCCCCAGACGCCCAAACACAGTAGGGCAACGCATTATCCACGTGTCTGAGGTGACGCTGGTGTAAACAAGTACAGCACAATCGATTGCATACGATACATAGTACTGGATGCCGCTAATAAATATTTACTAGGCTACACCTTTTGTCATTATTGTAGCGTGTACTCTTTCTACCTATTAAAAAAAAAAGGTTTGCTGTAAAACAGCAAGTTGCGTTAAACCCACAGCAGCCTCATAAATCTCATGTTTACTGTCTCTTAACTGCATCATTTTCTCTTGTACTTAATTGAATATTGAGTTGTTTTGGACAGTCACATGCTGCATAGACTTGTAGCCGAGGAGCAACCGGCTCTGTCGCACAGCCTGGGAGTGTCGTAGGCTGTACCACCCAGGTTTGCGTAAGTGCACGCTGTGATGGTCACATGACAACAAAACCGCCTGGTGGCGCGTTTCTCAGAATCCAAACACATGCCCGCCTTTAAGTGGCATGTAATGTGCGCTCCTGCGCCTAGCTTCCTACTTGCACGCTCACTGGCGTCCTACTGTCAGCTTGGGGTCAGCCCGAAGGGGAGGATGTAGACCACGGAGATGGGCAGATGCTGGCACCGGGACTCCAGCTATCCCGGGAGCTGGCTGTTACCCACTTACTACCGTGCCCCTGTCCCACGCTTTTCTCCCGGTTGCCTGGCAGGGGCAGAGGCCTCTGATCCGAAGTCACCGTGAGCGCCCACTCACGTCAGCGGGAGAGTTCGTCCCCACAGGGACGTTCACTAACACAGGGGGCCGAGGAGGCCTCCGCGGCTGGCCCCGCATCTGTTTTAGGCCTCACATTTTTTTCATTGTTTTCCCCCAGAAGGTAGAAAACATACCCCAAAGTAACAGCAGATAAATAATTCATGGATCATATATAATGGATGCTGGGTTTAACTGAAGTACAGCCATAAGTCGTTGTCTATTAACTATTTATGACGGTGCCTGGGCAGCCGACACACCAGGCTCGGGTAGGAGATCACACCCATGTGCCCATGTTTTATTTAAACATTATTAAAAGTACACAGTCTGCAGCAAAGCCTTCGATTCCACTCAGAATTAGATTCTGCTGTGAAACCGCCTGTGGGGCCGTGGGAGGTTGGGACTGAGTTTGGCTGGAACTTCTGCCATCCTGCTCCTTCGAGGGCAGGCGTTTGAGCCCCCTGAATTTCCATCTGTCCATGAATGTCTCCCTTCCTCACGGGCCCCCCTCTCCAGTTTTTCTGTGACCTTGGGCACGTCCAGTCACCCCTCTGAGCCTCAGTTTGACCAGCTATAAAGTGGGGAATACCATGGGCGTCACCTTAAGGGTCATCGTTCAGGTGACATTGCAGCAGTGATTCCTAACCTGGAGTGATTTGGCTCCCAGGGAACATCCAGCGATGTCTGGGGACATGGGATTGTGATAACTTGGCAGGCGGGGTGGGGGGGGCCCGTAACTGACATCTAGCGGGTAGAGAACAGGGATGCTGCTGGATACGCTACACGGCCCGGGACGGCGCCCACGGCAGACAATTATCTAGCCCCAAATGTTAATAATGCCAAGGTTGAGAAACCCCGGGTAACAGAATCAAAAGCAATACTCATTTTTATGACTCACTTTTTAAAAAGTGTACCTGAGTGAGTAATGCGATGTGTCTAAAGCTGATCAGTAACACAGTGGGTCTGAGTTGGCCGGACCTGGAATCAAGCTCCTACTCTGCCCCTCGCTGGGAGTGGGACTTTGGAGAAGTCGCTTCAGCCCTCTAGCTATTGAGTTCTTTACTAGTAAAAGAGTGACAACTCCCTCAAGGGGTGAGGCTTAAATGAGAGGCTCATGCAAAGCACTTAACCTAACATGTAGTGACTGGTAAACAAATCAGCATTGTATCAACCATTACAGGGAGGCGATGGGATGTGGACATGAAGCTGACAGACTTAAGATAAAGTTCATGTAAAAAGTCAGGGGAGGAGTAACAAGAAAGGAGAAAGAAAAGGAAAGCAGCATCTATTAAGCACCAACTGTATGCTCCATTCTGCACTTTGGCATACATCACCTCATTTAATCCTTGCAGCTACCCAATGAAATTGGCTACACTATACACCCGTTTTACAGAGCAGGGAATGGAGGTTCTGTCATGTCCACTTAGCTGCCCAGAGTCTCAGACTCCAGGTCCAGTGCTTTTCCTGCCACCCTGTAGTGAGCTGAATAGCGTCCCCCTAAAATCCATGCCACTTGGACACTCAGAAGGTGACCTTTTGGGAAACACGGTCCTTGCCGATGTCATTCATTAAGATGAGGTCATACTGAAATAGGGCGGGCCCCAAATTCAATGACTAGTGTCCCTTGGCACAGCCCCTGGTCCACTCATGTCATCAGGCATAGGACCAGGAAGCAAACTGAAGTGTGTCTATCTGAAAGTTCCAATTTTTAAGACAAACTATTTCAGCTTTTCTCTTGAGAGGCAGAAGCTCAAAATGTTGAGGAAACAATTCAGCAAGCAATTACTGAGAACCTGCCTTATGCCTGACCCTGAACTAGAGACCCAGAGTCAAATAAAATGCGGCCCAGCTCTCAGGAGGTCTCTGTCTAGAAAGACAAGAGCAAAGAAAAGTGCACCAACCAGGTGAGCTGTGCATGGGGTGGGGCGTGAGCACACAGGGAGGTGGGAGCACAAGGGGAGTGGTTGACTTAGTACGGGGTGCGGATGACAGTGAGGGCTTCCTGGAGGGAGCTCTGATCTGAAGTTTGAAGATTGGAGAGTCAGGCACAGGATTCCTGAGAACAAAGGTGTTGAGACAGGAAATAACATCATGTCGGGTCCTGGACAATTGCTTTCATGTGTGAGTAGAACCTGCAAGGTGACAGGAGGCAGTCAAAGGCAGGAACATCTACGGAGGCTGGATTTCAGAGACTCTGGGCAAGGGCTGGGCTGTGCTGGGAAGGCAGTAAAGAGCCGCGGAGGACTCCTTAGCGGAACAGACACAGCAAGGTCTATCCCTTCTGGAAAGATCTTGGGCAGGGAGGAGCAACAATGAAGGGTGAGTGGTGACACAGGTTAAGGTAACTCTAGAGGCCTAGACCAGAGGGGATGTGATTTAAATAAAAACATAAGAAGCAGGGATGGGACAGGAGGGGATGGATTTGAAAAATAACCTAAATAGGGTAAAATCCACAGGCCTGACTATCAATGGTATGAGCCATGGAGTGACAGATCACTGCTATTTCTGGCTTGGGTCACTCTGAGAGTGAGCAGAAGCACCATTGTAGTTTTTCAAGACCTGGGAAGCTTATGAAAAAAACACCTGGTTCAGAAAAATGTTGACAAGAGAGTCGGGCCACGGTGATGAAGGGTAAACCCAACAGGTTCGGCCTTGGAAACAGGTCCACAGGCCAAAAGCAGGCAGAGGGCAGGCTTTCCTGTAGCCTTAGGCTCTCCCCACTACCCTTGACCTCCCCTGGCCACCCTGGGGCCAAGGTGGCATCCACTGGGCTCTGTAACGATTGAAAACCAGCAGGAGAAAAATCCGCAGATGCGCTGTCTCATTGCCCCAATGACAAAGGGACTTGAATGATTTAGAGGCCAGAAGATTCTTTTCTCCATAATGGCTCCTGGAGTCGCCAGGAATAGTACATTTACTAAAATTAATGGCAAAACCTCATTTTTCTTTTTTCTGGGAAGAGAAGTTCCGTCGGCGGGATAATTGATCCTGATCAGGACGTGCCAGGGCACCGGTGAAGGGCATAAATCATTCACATGGAACAACTCTCAGCCTTTAAACCAACACCAGCGCTGACAAACAGTCGAGGCGGGGGACAGGCAGAAAGGAGCCTGGAGGGACGACCCGTTAGCACCCTTCTTGCCTCTCACCAGGGCCCAGAGTGTGGGGTCCTTTTTTTTTTTTGGTTACCCACGGCAGAGGCTGTCTTCCAGCAGCATTGGGTTGAAAGGGCAGAACAGGAGACTCAGGGATAAATATAGAGCTGGACACACAGGGCTGCCAACCCCAGTTTTGCAGCCCCGGGCAAGGCCCCCCACGAGTGCCAGCCTGCACACTGTCCACCTGCCGGGGTTGACGTGAGTGAAAGAAGGCAGCATCTGCAGAGGCCCAGGGCACAGAGCGACTCAATAAATATTTGTCCAGGGAGGGAAGGAAGGAAGGAATGCTCAGAGTAGGGAGTTAGGAAATCATTCTATTCCCCCCAGGGAGATGTGAATTTCATACATGGGAGATGGAGAGGGCAATGTTTTACCCACAGAAATCATCTACGGTGGCGAAGGGGTATCGGCGGGGGCAAGGTCCCTGAAGTGACACCTGGCATCACCGGTGAAAGCTCTGAGCAGCCCTCACACAGGAATGTATCAAATACACAGGCAATGGCCTTAGCCATATCTTTCCCTTCAATGGGAGCAACTTGAGGGCAAGAGAGTGTCTTGGTCGCCCTGGCTGCACCACATCTGGCACAAGGCTCAGGCCACAGTAGAAACTAGGGATATATACACTGTGCACGGAGGGAAGGACCAAAACCTGGGCTGCTCTGCAGGTGTCTGGCGGGGTTTATAGAGAAAACATGGCACAGAGTAGCCATCCCCGGCCTTACAGAGAGGGGGCAGAGGAAGGCACATTGGTGACATGGACATGGACCGGGAGAGGTGAGATGGCATCCCCTGAGAAACCTGGGAAAGTTCCAGGAAGCCACATCAATGGGAGGGGACTCGGTCCCAGGGTTCATCTTTAAAGTGACAGTGAGAGCTGAATGCTCTCACGGAGCTGGGTTTTGTCTACCTTGTCAGTTTCTACCCCACAGGGGCCTATGATCCCTTGCTCCTTCCCACCAGCACCCAGCCCCGTGCCATGCCCATAGCTGGTATTAAATAAATACATGTTGAATGAATGAATGAGTGGGTGATATAAGAAAATACGACATACCGTCTTCTCCCAGTGAAAATATCCCAGATCCCAAAGGCCAGGGGCATGCTTGAGGGCAAAAGGTTGCTGAGTTGGGGACATCCACAATTAGGAAGGGTCTGCCCACCTGCCATTGTCCCTTTGAGCCTTGCCCGTGCATAGAATTACCGAGGAGACAAGAAGCTGCACAGGATCGCTGTAGAATACCAGCAAAGCAGGAACACGCCCCCTCACCTGTAGTGGGGTCAAGGGTGCCTCCCCCAAAGGTTATATCCCCCAGAACCTGTCAATGTGACCCTACTCGGAAAAAGGGTCTTTACTGATACAACTAAGATAAAGAGCTCGAGATGAAATCAACCTGGTGTTAGGCTGGGCCCTACATCCAATGGCAGGTGTCCTTACAAGAAAAAGCCAGAGTGATGTTTGAGGCATGTCATGACACAGGCAAAGATTGGAGTGATGCAGCCACAAGCCAAAGAACACCTGGACTTGCCAGGACCTGGGGCAGCAAGGAAGGATTCTCCCCGCGAGCTTTCGGAGGGAACACAGCCTACCCACACCTGGGTTTCAGATTTCTGGCCCTCAGAACTGTGACAGAATCAGTTTCTATTGTTTAAAGCCACCCGGTTTTTGGTAATTTGTTAAGGTAACCCTAGATAACAAATACACCTGCCAGCCATAAACTCACTAAAATAAAGAGGGAAGTTCAGCCTTGCTAACTTTTTCCAGAATCTTGCAATTAGAAAAAAACAGAGAACGATTCAGGTCTAATTCCAGCATACATGCAAGCTTTGTGTTTTACAGTTTTGTGTTATTTCTATTTTGATTCACATATGGGGGTTGCACTGTAATCTTTTCAGTATTTTAGGGTCTTGAAAGATCTTCATGTGTCCCTGGGAAAGGGGATAGGAAGAGTAAAGTGGGCAGAGAGGGAAGCAGAGGAGAGGGGAAAAGGGAGAGAGCAAAAGAACAAAGTAGAGAGAGAAAAACTCGCTTTGGTCTGGCCAGTTAAAGAAGATGTCCGAGGAGGAAGGCTGGGGATGTTCTCTCGCTCCAGGCCACAGCTGGCAGGCGGGGAGCTCGGCTGCCTCGGAAGCAGCGCTGGTTAATGGGAAGTTACCCTGTCGATGAGAGGGAAGAGCCTTTCCCTCCCAGGGTCACGCGACGGAGGAGCTGCCAGTCGTGGGGCCTGGACTTTGGCAACCTCCCCCCTGTACAGAGCCTCACGTGCTGGCTTGTCAAAGGCAAAGCTGATGGGAATGACACTGACCATGGCAGGTAGTGGCCAGAGATACATACCTGCTATAGGACAACTTGGTGAGACCTGTCACAAAACCAGAGTGGAGAGGGCAGAGGAAGCTAATGACTGTGACTTAGAGGCCTCTGGGCCGAGTCTTGGAATATCATGGACTATTTCAGTGAAGGCTCCATGGTGGGGGGCAATGGGGGAGGCAGATGCCTCCTGAGTCCCGAAGGCAAAAACCTGGAGTCTTAGGGCTGTTTAGCCTCACGGGGAGAAGGAGGAGCAGGCTCTCTCAGGTGCTCTGCAATCTCTGCGGAAAATAGTTCTCAGAAAAGTACACCAAATGATGAAGAAACCTTCCCGTTGGGCAGGAGACAAATTTTAAAAGGTTCTTGGACCACACCAGGGAGCAAAGCGTCACTAGGTGAATAAAAGCAGCGACTACAGAATTGTACAGACCTGGGTTCGCATTCTCAGTGGCGTGCAGCCTCGGGCAACTGAAAGCCCCATTTGGAGCCTCCGTTTGATGTGCTGATGTCCCCGTGCCTCAGTTTCCCTATCTGTGAAGTGGAGATCAGGAAGCACCTACCTCACAATACTGATAGGGGGATTTTAAATGACAAGTGTTTAACCCAGAACCTGGAATACAGCAAGTGTTTAATAAATAGTGGCTTGAACATTACCACTATCATCTTTCATATCTGTTGTTGCTATTCATAGTCCAGAAGAAGCACTGACCGTTACTAGGTGTGATCTCACACAAGTTATCTCACTGCTTTGAAGCCACAGCTCTCTGATGGGTAAGATGGGATAATTCTGACTTCCCAGGGTTGCGGCGATTACAGGATGTTATGGATGTTAAGACTCATGCAAGGTAGACATTTAATCAACACTGACTCTTTCCTCCTCCCGTGAGGACACCTGCCTTTGGAGTGGAACGTGTGAGGCAGGCACTGGAGTCTGAGACAGAAAGGACCTTGGAGACCATTCCGGAGTGAATGCCATTGGTCCACTTTGGGCCCACCTGTGGGGTTTGCAGCCAATGGCAGCGTCGTCTCTCTGCCCATCCCCTTCCAGTTTCGCCCTGCTTCCAGCCTATTTCCATAGGTCCCAGAGACCCCCTCTCCCCAGTCTCAAACCGTCGATCACACGAGAACCCACATCAGGGACGCCACTCACCAGCTCCATGCACCTCCGGCTGGCCTCCGCCTCCCGCTGCACCAGCTCTTCCATGTCCGCCTTCAACTCCTCCAGGCGCCGCTGGTAATACTGGCTGCTTTCCCGCTGCTGGGACTCGGCCGTGGCTGCCTGCGAGAGCTCCTCACCCATCTTGATCAGACTGTCTCGAAGCCGAATGACCAGGACCTGAAGTGGGTCAGAGAGCACACGCCCACCTCATAGTTAGAGGCCAGGGGCGGGAGACCGGGGGCTCTGGGAAGAGACATCCTTTCCTGAGTCTCTGTGTGTTTTTATAATCAGGATAATCATTCTCATTTCTGATACAATAAGGAATTTCCTTTAAAAATCTAGGAAATGGTAACTGCTATTCTGAGAGGCAGTGTAGTATACTGATGAGAGCCCTGCCTCTGAATATGATCTGGGTTCAAATCCCAGCTCAACCTCTTCCTGGCAGAATGACTTTGTGCTGCTTATCTAACCCCTCTGAGAGACCGGTATGACAACAGTCCCTACACAGGACATTTGGAGAAGGGTTGGGAATGAATCACATTTACAGCAGCTTTCCCTCATCTCAAGGTTTGGAAGGTGGGTGGTAGTGGAGAGAAAACTGCACCGGGAACAAGCCCTTTCCCAACATGGGTTTCCGGTTCCCGATTTGTACAACAGTGAGTTTGAGGAGGTGATCTCCCATGAGCCTCAGCTCCAATGTTGTACAGTGTGTTTCCTTTCCTGGTGGGAGGAATTTATGGGGACACAATGAAACAATGGAAAAGAGCCGGGGACACCTCCACTGCTACAGAAAACACACCCAAGGCTGTTCTGCAGAATTCATTAGCAGGCCAGCCAGCCTGGAACCAGAGGATCCTGATGGGCAAATACTCAAGTGTTGATGAAACAGAGCCCACATGAATATTTCAGGCCCACACTGAGGACTCTGAGACCCTGTCCTGATCAGAGACGGAGGAAAAGCTTAATCATTCAGTTCTCCTTCGCCTTTCAAATGGAGGTCAGCAACACTTTCAAAGACAGCAGGTGGGCTATAAGAGGTAGAGTAGTTCTCAAACTGTGTCCCCAAGGCACCCCATCTCAAGGACCCAGGATTCTACTAAATTCTGATAATGATGGCAGCAGGGAAAATGCATTTGGAGAGAGAATCTGCCACTTAAAGTTACTCTACCAGTTTTCTTTCCTTCTCTGCTATCACTCGACTATGCTAGAATCAAGTAAAAAAAGATACATGACATAGCCCACCATCATGTATTTAATTATTTACAATATAGCAGATTGAAGTTTTAAGGTGATCTGCAGAGACAAGCAGGCCTTGATGGGTCCCCTCAGAAAAAAATTCTGAGAGTCACTGAGGGTCAGGACAGAGATGGTTTTTTTCTTTCTTCTTGACCCAGAGCGGAATTCTTAGAGACCAAATGCCCTAGAGGGGACTGGCAGGACATCCGCTGGATGAGCTCTTCCGCTGGAGGAGCATAGCCGTCACTGTCCAGACGCGCAGTCACACGGTGGGTAGGCCAGCTGGCTGCCAGAAAATTACAGCAGCCTGGGACTAGGACGGAGTGAGGGCCAGTGTCAGTCTGCTCCTCTCGCAGACACTGCCTGGCTTTATCTGGACTAAAACCTCTGGGCCCCTCTGGGGCCATCTTCTCCTTCCATCCTTCCTGAGCCAGGGGGCTGCAGTGAATGTTGAGTGGAGCAGCTGGTGTGCAAGGATTTTGACAACGATAATCTCCTCTGCAAATGTCTCATGTCATTGACATAGAGGAGCTAAAAGAGAATAAGACCATTGAACTCAAGTCCAGCCCATCCAAGTCTTACTTGTTCTTCAAGGTCCAGCATCACTGCCACCTCCTCCTGGAAGCCTCCCTGACTCCCCAGCCGGAAGGGACCTCTGTCCCCCAAACCTCACAACCCATATTCTGGGTGTTTATGTACATATCTCACCTCCTGTCCTACCAAGCTCTCTGCTTCTGGAAAGCAGAATCTGTTTCATATACCTAAAACAGCCTCACGCACACGGGAAAGAAATGAGCGTCAGGCACACAAGTGGATGAGTGGGTAGATGGAGATGGTGGAATTAGATCAACTGATAAAAAGATGGGCAGACGAGACCAAGGTCTAAAGAAAGAAAAGGAAGAGAAGAAAGAATGAAGAGAGAAAGGGAAAAGAAGGCATGGAAGGGGATGATGCTGGCCTATGTGGTTGGATGGATTGGATGGGCTGAATGGATACGTAGTTTGTGGAACAGTGTGGTTGAGGGAAGGAGGGAGAGAAGGCACTTGTATGGGAGATGGATGAGCAAGGTGCATCCAGATAAAGGCACAGGAGTGGATGCAGGGATGGTGGAAAGGTGGACAGAGCTTACAGTAAAGGCCTCCCTCACTTCTCTCGGCCTGAGCGATATTTATACACTATCAAGTACCTCAAATCTCTTAATCTGCACTTTCTGGAACTCGGTCTTGTTCTCCAGGTCACAGATGATCGCCTCCTGCCTGCTGACAATGGCTCGGTCCACGGTGGACTTCTCCAGGTACTCGATGCGCATCTGGGCCACCTGCAGCTGGGAGCAAACACAAGGGGTCCATTGGCCATCTGCTGGCCCTGAATCATGAAATGAGACATGTAGGACCCAGCTCCAGGCCCATTCACACGGCTTCCTTCTCGGCTTAGGAGCCGTGTGGTGAATGCACAAGCAAGAGCTGCAGGCTCGAATCTGAGGACCCTCATACCAGCTGCTGGGAGGTGACGTTTTCTGGGCCTTCCACCTCCAAAACAGGACTTTCAATCAGTGCTTCTCTTACCTCCTTTCCCTGCTCTGTGAGGCGGGCAAAGCCAGCCTGTGAGCAGCAAGCTGCACCTTCAGAGGTTACAACCAAAGTGAGTGGGAGCCAAGCACCAATCTCAAGAGTTCAAAACCTGGCTCCACCACTTTTCTCCCTGGATGAGACTGGGCAAGTCAGTTCCCTTCCTTGAACCCCATTTCTTCATTTTCGTGCATGAGGACTGAAGGAGATGAACGCCGGGTATGCTATTAGCACCCAGCAAACGGCCACTGCTGCTACTGTTTTATAGCACTGGTTGTTACCCAGCGCCCATGGATGTCTGCTTGAAACTCAGTCACTCTGACAGTCACTCTAAGCGGGCAGATGCAGCGATTCAGGAAGAGCTTTGAGAATGTCCTGGATAATAGCAGCCCACCAGCTAATGAGGGAAATTCAGGGATGGCTGGAGAAACCATGACTTGAAGGAAGATTTCACAAAGGATGACGGTCCTGTCTTGTTCAGAGCATCCCATTTCCTTGGAGCCATTCCTGAGAGGGAGAAAATCTTTCCCTGCAATGCTGATGAGTCTCATTGCACGGGGCATCTGTAGATGCCGAACAGGCACAGGAAAGAACGGCGTGCATCTATTTAAGATTGCTCTCAGGTCCTTTGGCACAGGACTGAAGTTGAGTGAATGAATAAATGAGTGAATGACAGTTTCCAGGACCCAAAGTGTGAGGTCCCAGAGGGAACCCTTCTTCCTCCCCCACAATATGGCGGCGCTGAGCACCTACTTGTTCCTGCAGCTTGTGCTTCTCCTTCTTGGCTTCCTCCAGCTGCAGCTGCAGCTCTTGGATCTGCCCAATGTCAGCAGCAGACTGGAGAGACCAAAAAAAAAATAATAATAATAATCACCCTGAGACTGCAGGCTTTGCTGGGAAACTGCCCCTGGCAATCCCTTCTTCCCCACCCACAGATGTCTAAATTTCTCAGAGTCTCTTTGACAGTAGCTGGTTCCCAAAGGGTACCTGTCACATCCTCCCCAACATCCTTTATCTCCATGTTTGCGAGTCATTCCCGTTATATAAACCCAGAGCTTTGGTCAACTGTCTATAACTTTATTAGGCACCTTGGAGAGCCCAGACAGAAATGGGCCGGCCGTAGGACTAGGACAAGATTCTGAGCGGAGAGGACTGTTCTGAATGTTAGGTAACAAGGGCTCTGGACCCAGATACCAGCCTTGGCAAGGCCCAGAATCCTTCTGCACCTCAGTACTCCCATCTGTAAAATGGACTGATCGTCTCTCCTTAGCCTTTCTACATAGGGTTGGTTCAGAGATTAAAGGAGGCAATGGAGAGTAAAGTGCCCTAAAAAAAGAACAAAACTTCTAAGTGTGATTATCTCCAATGAGAGAGATTCTAGAGGGCAAGAGGGCTCCTCAATTTCTATCTTCCACGTACATTTATGATCTAAGTTATTTACAATAGGCATATGAATATGCTGCTTTTGTAGCTAACAAATAAACTTCATTTTGAACAAAAGTAGGATTCGCAAATGCAGAAGGCGGCATAGGCTATTTTTGTGGCGGTCATCATGTCAGTGATATAATTGATTTCTTTTTGTTGTTATTATTCCCGTTGGGTGGAAATTCCCTTGGATCCCATCTCCGCAGGATGCATCTGAGGCCTGGCAGGCACTCTCCGTGGGTCTCCTCTCGGGGGGGGGGCAGAGTCATGGGGGAGCTGCTCGCTGCTCCTGAAGGGAGCTGCTGGGAAGTTACCCCAATCAGGCCAGTTACACACATCAGAAATCTGTCAGGGGTCCTCGCCACCTCCCTCAGCTGCACCCCAAAGCCTCTGCTCCTCCCTGTCCTGACATGCCTCCTAACTGTCTTCTGGGTTCATCCACATTGCCCCATCTCCACTTCACCTCCTTGGTCCAAGCCACATCCTCTCTCGCCTGGACTGCAGCTTTCATTTCTTCAATAGCTTTTACCGAGAGCCTAGTCCCTGCCAGGCTCTCCTGTGGGCTCTGGGATGCAGCTCTGGGCAAGACAGGCGAATCCTGTCATTGCAGTCTAGGGCGGCATCCTGGCTGCTCTTCTCCTGCTCTTGCCCCTAAAATGCTTGCTGCCAATTCCCATCACACGTAAGATGAAATCCAAATGCATCACAGCCGTGAGATGGCCCTCCTCTGCTGGCCTCCCGGAGCTCATCTCGCGCCTCACAAATGAACCATCATAGGCTCTCTGCGTGTGCTGCTCCCTCACTCTTCAACTCGCAGCTAATGGACTCCTGCTCCTCGTTCAGATCTCCATCCCAGTGCCACCTCCTCAGGGAAGCCTTCCCTGACCTCCAACCTATGTCAAGATTTGTAGAAGTATATTCATTTTATCTCTGGACTCAGCTCAGTTTGTAAGTCTCCCCACTCTGCTCTGGGTGACCATGTGATAAGGTTTGTCCAGCCCACTAAAGAAAGCTATGTGAAGGCAAGAATGGGGTGTGATTTTACTCAACACAGCATCCTTGTCATTTCACACAGTGCCTAACACATGGTGGGCATCCATTCAGCAAATAATGAATGGGACAAATGAATGGATGGATGGATGGATGGATGGATGGATGGATGGATGGATGGATGAGTGAATGAATAAAGAGGTTGATAGATGGGTGGAAGGATGGATGGTTAATGAATGGATGGATAAATGAATAAACAGGTGTTGGGTAGGTAGATAAAAGTAGATATGTGAATGGGTAGATTGATTAGCAGATGGGTAGTGAATAGATGAATGTTCAACGGGCAGATGGATGGATAGATGTACGAATATATCAAAAGCTTTTTGGTGGAGGTGTCCTCCAGAGACGCGCACACCATCTGAAGGTGACATTCTCCTCCCTGAAGGCCAGCCACAGGAACTTTCACAGTTCCCATATATCTCCATGGCCTTTATTATATAGGGATCACAAGTTCTAGATAACTTTGTGGAGGTCTTATGACCAGACCAGGGAGGTACCCAACCTCCTCACCTTCTCGATGTCCCCATGGACCCAGCCCAGGGCTGCTGGGCCTTCTTCTCCACACAGCTATTACCTGAGCAATGAGGTCCTTGTGCTTCTGCATGAGCTCATTCAGGTCATCCTGGTCCTCATCAATGCGCTTCAGGAGGTCCGCCCTCTCAAACTGCAGCCGGTACAACTGCTCGTCCACCTGGCAGAAGGTGGGACAAGGGTCAGGGTGAGGCAGAACAGTGACTGGGAGGGGGACTGACAGATGGCAAGTAGGGGCTCCCTACAGGTGCGTCAGGTGAGTGACCAACTGCCAGGAGAGGTGGCCACGGCTGTTTCAATGCATGCTGTGGGAAGACCGCTGTGTGGGGGGTTGGGGGGGGCAAGTTCCTCTTAACCTAGTGCAAATAAAATCTGGGACCAAAGAGCCAGTAGGGACCTCCAGACAAGCTTTTTGCCTATAACTCTCTAGCTATACCTAAGCTTTAGGATTTTGTACATAAAGTATAAATTTAAGCCAACCCTATATAGCCAGAAACAGGGGACTTAGAAACCTGTGCCCACTTTTCAACAACATAATAGATACATAACATATGTCCATTTGCCCCTGTTCCATGGAGAGCACACAGCAGGTCTACAGTGAATGGCTGGGTCCCTCATAGTCGTGAGCTAAGTGGGCCCATGAGGACTACCTTTGTGTCTACTAATAAGACTGGGCATGCAGTCGCCTAATGAAAATGGCCAAGTCCCCGCTATCATGAGGAGTGCACAGTGGGACAACAACAGATGGCTGAGAATCACTGCAGTGGTGAGCATGCTCTGAGCAACAATAGGAAGTTGTGATCTCACTCAGGGTGCTGAGCACACACAGGCTCACATCAGTTGCATCTCTACAGTAATGAGTACATGTCAGGTCCACAGCAGGGTTCTTCGCCCCCCTCTGCAGAGGTGGACACACAGCTGACCCTCATATATGCACTTATACCTTCATAATGCTCAGCTCACGGCAGGATACCTGCACTTTCTGGGTGTTGAACACTGGTAGGTCTACAATGGATGCCTATACCTCCAAGGTGGCACCCACAATAAGTGCTCTTTCCCTCTATAGTGCTGAGCACACAGTAGGTCCACACTGGCTCAGAGGCCTGCGCTGGCCCAGGGCCCCAGAGCCTCAGGAAGGGACAGGTACCAGGCTCTTGCTCCGCGTCATGTTCTCCAGTTCGCTGTGCATGCTCTCTAGGTCCGCAGTCAGCGCCTTCTGGGTCTTCAGAGCATCCTCACACTTGGCTTCGCTCTGTTCCAGCTGCACCAGGCAGGAGGGTGAGAAGAAAAGGAAGAGGCCTTGTGACGTTGTCCTTAGAACGTCCTTCCCCTCCAGCGCAGCCCAGCCCCTCTCCGGCAGCAGAATCATTTACAGGCGACCTTCGTTTCCTGCCTCCACAACTATTCATCATCCCACGCCTGGGGAAGCCTGTGCATTTGCATTTGAGGCAGCCCCGTTCTGAGCCCACTCAAACTTGAACAGGCACTGCCCCAGGAAATATGGCCAGGCCACCCCTGCTTCAGTGCCACCATCTAGTGCCCAGTTCCCTTCAGCCAATATCCACTGACACCCACAGAGTGCCAGGCACGGGGCATGCAAGGAACAGCCAGCTTGGCTCCAGCCCTGCTGTGGGGGAGACAGGCAGGAACAGGTAATGAGGAGGACATGGGCACGCGGGATGGGGGTCAGGGAAGCTTCTTGGAGGAGGTGCTCGCAGATGTCTCTCAACCAGAGCTGTGAACCCCATTTTAAACGGCATTCAAAATACTCCACATGCAAGCATTTTCCTGGATTTGCGACTTTCACTAGAGTCTCAAGGTTACAAGCCACCTACTTAAACAAAAATTCTCTTTCGCACCCTTTTTTCTCATCCTTCTACCCACCTGCACACAGTAGGCCTGCTATCCTAGCAAAATAGTGCCATCAAGAAGGTACAAACACCTGTGTGGCTCTAGAAGCCACAGTTCCCTTTGGAAAATACCACATCTGTGCACAAACCCTAATCCATCCTATGACTGGCAGTGGCCCCTCAATTTCCAAACCCTAGAATCTCTGAGCAGAAAACACGGTTAGAAATTGCCTACGGAAAACACTTGCGGCTCAGAGAGGGGGCAGTGCCTTGCCCAAAGTCACACAGCTTTGAGGAGCAAAGACACCACGTGTACTGTCTAGGCCAGTGCACTTTCTCAACTGCCAGCCCACCATCCCTTCAAAACAGTTAATATCAAAGTTGGTGATCGCAGACAGAAGGGGAAAAGGGCAAACCGGAGTCCTGAATAGGCGTGTATACAATCTCTGAGCCCTGAGGACACCGAGTGAGCAAGGGGACCCCACTGGTCTATAAAAGGAAAACAGTGGAGCCAAGGTGAGGTCACCCTAGGACCACTGGCCAAAGTGGGGGATGCTCTGTGGGCAGAGCCTGGGATCATTTGGTCTCCTTCCAGACTGGGCAGAGAATGTCCCCCTCAGAGTGTCCAGGATGTGAGAGTAATAATAGTGACAGTGGAATGTGAGGAAAGGGAGGCAGCCCTTCACTCAAGTGTAACTACCAAACACCACGTTAAGGGTCTACCTGCATTTTCTCTTTCAGTCCTTATCGCAGATCTGTGAGGTGTATACTGCTAATATCCCCATTTAAAAAATTATGGGACTTACTGGGGTGATGGGTGGGGAAACCGAGATGCTGGCCTAGTCCCACAGGTTCCTCACGCTGGCACCTCTAGTTCCAGCCCCACCCACCACCAGCCACCATCATCCACAAAAGCCCTGTTTCCGAGACCTTGAGAACAATGTATCCCTGCATTTGGGCTCAGAGCAGAGCCTGCCAGAGGAGGGCTCAGGGTCCATCTACTTCCGTGATTAGGAGGAACTGAGACACACTGAGAGAAATGATGTGCAGCAAGGGGAGGTAACTAGCATTGTTAGAGCTTCAAGGGCAGAGGACACGAGGAGTCAGATGCAGCCTTCTCTTCCCACTGGAGGTCTCTGGGAGGCAGGGAGGTGGGAGGAAGGGCCTCCCTGCCCTCCCCTCCACCATGCTGCAGGCAGGCAGGGCCACCCCAGCCCCCGATTCATGCAGGAGACAGAGGGCTCACTAAGGAGAGGCATTCAAGCTAGCACCTATAAGACACAAAGGAGACACACAGCCACATGCAGATTTAGGGGTAAGAGAGCCCTGAGTGGAGGCAACAGCAAGGGCAAAGGCCCTGTGGCAGGACCAGGAAAAAACTTGGTGCTGAGGAACAGAAAGACAGCCAGTGTGGCTGGACAGCTGGACAGAGAGGGACAGGAGGAGATGGTGCTGGTGAGCCAGCATGCAAAGATCAGGTTTATTTTCAATGTGCAGGGGAACCACTGATGTCGTCTAAGGGGGAGGGTGGCATGGTCTCCCTCTGGCTTCAGGGGACAAGACTGAAAATAGGAGGCTGGTGAGGACACCGCTGTCATCCTCTGGGGAGGAGGGGGCACAGGTGCTCCAATCAGAGTGGCAGTGGAGGGAAAAGGGAAGGATCTCACAATGGGGGAGTGCAAAGAACTGAAGGTCTGGGCAGGCAGCGACAGATGGGCCATCGTAGGAAATGATGTCAGAGAACTAAAGATGGGGGGGGGCATCACCCAGGGCACTGCTGCCAGGCTGCGTGGCTCGGCCCAGGGCCAGGAGGCTGGTGAGAGCCTTCGCAAGAAACCTGGCAGGGCAGAGCCGGAGAGGATGACAGCAGGCCCCTCTGCTCAGTGACTCCTTCAGCTGAGGGTTCCATCAGCACGATGCCGTGGTCCTCACAGCCACTGGAGTACAGAAGGTTGTTTTTAACCCCCTTTTGCAGATGGTGTAGGGTGTGTGATCCAGACAGGCTCCTTCCTTCCCCCAGTCTCCCTGGAGCGAGCAGGGAGGGCTGCTGGTGGACTTTCAACTCACGCTGGGTTGGAGATAGGATTATCTTGGCCATGAAGGTTTGGGTATTAATGACCGCACCTGCTACTGGTGCTTGGGGACCACTGCCAGGGCGCTGTGCTTCAAAAAACAGCCCCACAACACCTCTAGGAAAAAGATGCCACCCTTAGGACCAGTCGGTGAGGAGAAAACTGAGGATCGCAGAGGGGAAGGGATGCCCATGGCCACACAGCTGGTCAGTAGGTAAGCCTAGCTGGTCCGACCCCAGAGCCCAGCCTCTTCCTCGCTGAGCCGCACAGCCCTTCTCTGGAAAATCTGACCGCACAGGCAGGATGGGTTAAAGTGTGGAATTCAGCAGCAGAGGCAGCAGCTAGCTTAGTGGCTTGGTGCTGCAAGGGAAGCCACTTGGGCAGTGCCGGGATGGCCTGAACCCGGCTGAGGACTCCACAGTGAGAGGTAGACAAATCAGAGGGAACTGCAAGAACTTGGAGTTGGAATCAGTGTGGTGGCCCAAGGAAGCACGCCGTGAAGGGAGCCGTCTGGAAGTGAACGAGTTCATCCCAAGGAAAGCGGAAGGCACCAACATGCACTGCCACTCGCCCGGTGCCAGAGTCTAGCATGTGTGGAGGTCGGAATCTGGGTACTGGAGCCGGACCTGGGCCCTCTGCCCCTCCCTGCCAGCCACTTAACCCTGGCTGTGCCTCGGTTTACGCATCTGTGAAATGGGGAGAGTTGCTCACAGGATCTTTGCAGGACAAATGAGTGAAAACACCAGAGTGCTTTAGCACAGTGCCTAGCCATGAGAAAATGCCAGAGAAGTATCAGTGGTATTGCTCTTGTTCATCCTTTTCACAGCCCTTAACAGCCTGAGAAGTGGGGTTCATAACACCATTTTAGAGGCGAGGAGAATGAGGGGGAGGCCAGCCTGTCAAGGCCCCACCACCAGGAGGGGCAGGGCCTCGGGGCCCAGGCTTCCTGGCAAACTGGAATCAGGGTGGGGGTGCCCACCCCAGAGGCCCAGCAGGCCCAGAAGGCCCAGATTTAGGCTCTAGGCTGCTGCTGACAAGTCGTCTTAATGTCATGCTTTAAAAATTTTCAATTTATTACCCTTTTAGGGAGCAGGAAGAAATACAGGGCCATATCGGGCTGATTTTCCATTATGGATGACCTGGTGGAAGAATAACTCACTGCACATTATTTCCATATGGAGGCTGCTTGACTGACGTTTTTATGAAGTCGGGTGGCAAGTCACACTGGAGCCGACGTCAGGCTTCAGCAGCATGACCCTCCCCCTGCTGCCCACCTCTGCCCACTGCTGCCTTCCTGGGAGAAGGCCCATGTGTGGCAGAGAGCAGAGGGGCATGAGGACAGCTGGGTGACAGGTGGCTCCTCAGAAAAGGCTATTGGGGTCTATTCTCCAGCCCTGGCAGCCAGGGTGGCAATGAGGACCCCAGGTGGCAGCTGCCACCTCACACCTTTCAGCTCTGAGTCACCAGCACGTTTCCATGGACTCATCGACTACGTGCGTGCGATGCCGAGTAGGTGACTGGGCCTCCCTGAGCAGCAGTTCCCACACTCACAAAGTGGGGGAAAGAGCAGCGCGAGCTCACTGAGCAGGACGCTGGGCTCAGCTGTGTCTGCTGTGCACGGCGCAAGCCTGGGTCATCTCGGGCTTGTGCTGGGCCTGCTCGACACTGGGTGGAGAGGGATGGGTGGAGATAAAGCCCTCCATGATAAAGCCCTCCACCCCTCTCTAGACCTACTGTGTGACCAGACCCACAATATGCCCAGACAATTTCCGGATACATTCATATTTTTCTTTCTCTTCCAAATCTTGTTTCCTGTAAAAGTCAATACAACAATGCCACAGGTATGTAGGCACGTGGCACTGAAACACCTTCAATCTCTAGAAAATGCACCACATTCTCCCACACTCAATCACTCTATTACTCGCTGATGAAGTCAGTCAGCAGCCCTTCCCCTGCACCTGCTCCAGTTCCGAAAGGCAGGCACCCAAGGGGGCTGTTGTTTCCTTCCCAGCCTCTTGGGTCAGGGGCCCGCCATCAAATGAACACGTGCCCTTTCCCAGGTCTCCGAGAACTGCAGCTACAGAGGGGAATGTGCTTCTGACCTGGTGCCTGAATTACGTGTTTCTCAGCTCTGGCCTGGGGGTAGCTGGGGAGACCCTGCCTCTTCAGGGACTGTGAGAAGGCCCCGAATGTCCCTGAAGCCTGGAGTTCTGAGGGGCAAGATGAGACACATGCCAAAGCAAGAGCCTAGGGGAGGAGTGCCAGGCACAGGGGTCATGAGGGTGAACTCCATCTCGGTGCCAGGTGCTGCTCTAAACACTTCCCATCCAGCAGCGGGGATGGGGGTGGGGGTGCAATCTCCCGATACAGCCTCTCATCCACCATGAGCTGGCGGGCAAGCAACGTCATGCAGCATCGCATGGTGGTTATGAGCAGACCCAGTCAGCAGTCAGACAGAACTGGGTTCCAGTCCCTGCTTCTCTATCGATAAGCCTGTGACCTTGAGTGGGTTGCCAGTCCTGTCCAAGCTTTGATTTCCCCTCTTCACAAAGTGGGGGAAATAATGGCTCCCATGCCTTGGGCACTATGGTCCAGATGTGTGAGCTGTGCACAAGCCCAGGGGATGCCACTCATGCAGGTGTGATGACAAGCTCTCCCTCTGTGCCAGGCCCTGCCCTGAGCCTTTTGCATGTGATGACTCATGTGACCTTCACAACACTACGCTGAGGTGCGGCCAATAACCCTCCCTGCTGTTACAGTTGAAGAAACTGAGGGACAGGGAGGTCGGTGACTTACTGAACACCACATAGGTAATACGTGGTGAGCTGGCATACGCATGCAGGCGATCTGGCCACCAAGTTCCCCTCTGAGCTGTCACACTGCACTGTTTCTGTAACAGGTAACAGACGTGACCACCACACAGGCTCTGTCAGGGGCAAACTGGTGATGTGGCTACACAGCCTCTATTCGTCCTTCTTTCAACAGCAGCGTCCCTCCCGTCTTCCCTGCAAGAAGCGCCCAGCCGCCATGTGGTTCTGATGGGGCTGACCCTCCCCACTCAAGCCCAGAGAAGAAGCATTTGACTCAGCTTTAGCCAATCAGAGCCCCACCTCCTGTTGGCCATACTGGTTGGTTGTAGGATAAAGTATGGCTGACATCAGCCTCGATTGCCTAGGGGCCCTCTTCCCACCAAGAAGGAAGAGACTGCCTAAGAATACAAGGGGAACATTGAGGTTGCTAAAATAGGAGACACATTCTTAATGATGTCACTGGAGCACCTAGATCCAACCAAGCCTGAAGGCAGTCTTAGCCTCAGAATTTTTTAAACATTTTGGCCACTAACTTCCCTTTTTCTGCTTGAACCAATGTGAGCTGGGTTGCTGTCACCTGGAACCCCGATATGGGATGACCGAGCTAGTCAGAGGAGAGTATGCATACACGGTGTCGGCCACGGAGCAAACACTCAAAACCACTGCTGACACCGTTTGCTGATGCTGGTCTGCCAAAAGGTGAACGAAAGTAGCTCTGCCCAAAACCCCATGCTAGAATAACAATCCTCTATTGCTTACCGAGTCTGTGTCTGGACCCCACCCCACAACGGGTAAATATTTCCGCCACGTGTTCAAGGGAATCAGATTCCTTCAGCACCGACCGTGTGGGCAGCTGGATGCTCATTGTCACTGGACCACAGCAGCCCTGCAAGGGTGGAGTCAGCCCTTGTCTTGTTACAAAGGAAGAAACTGCGGCCTGGGCAGGGGAAGTGACTTGCTCAAGGTCAGATTCAAGTAGATGAGACTCCAGATGATTTCTGGGCCACCACACAGCCCCCTCCGCACCCAAGTCTTTCTCTATCGCTGAGTTCATCTCTGGCTTTCTCTCCCCAACACCCACGTCCTTTCATTCAGTGCGAGGGCAATTGAGATTCCTATCACATATACATCAACTACAAGCCGATGAATAGCATTACTTTCCTATGTGAAGCCATCTGCTGGCTTTAAATACCTGGGTACAATGTTTGCTTTGAACTTCTTATTAAACTATAGATGAGTTGGCTTGACATATGGAATGAAACAGGGAGAGGAAAAACTGGTATTTCGGCAGAGTGGTTAGAACATGGATTTCCGGGGCTGGTCGAACAACTTGGAGGATTTAAAAATACCGCAGTGCAAATGCCATGGGGGTGTTCTGAGAGACAGTGTCTTCGGTGGCCAATCTCAACATATCCCTGGCCCTGACATCCTATCAGGGCACTCAGCAAAATTAACCTTCAGCAGGAAGACTTTCCCTGGAGGGAATTGCCAACATCTCAAACTATAGGCAGCCCTGAGAGCCAACAAATTTGTTAAGTGCAAACGCATTAAAAATGTCAGGCCAGGTCCACCACTGGCCTGTCTGCTGGCTCAGAAGTTGGATGACAGTGACTCCGAAGGGAAATTTCCTCAGACCATATGGTGGCTACTCCATGTGCCCTTGATCTCAAACTCTCTGGGCATGTGCGAAACATTCCGTAATTGTCCTTACACTGTGCCAGAGGGCCATCATTCATGGATGCATCTGAGTATTTATTGTTTCCATCTTCTTCAGAGTAATAGCAATCCTCATTAATAGTGGGATAATCATTAACTACTCTCTGTTAATGCTTCCCGTGCATATGTTAATTTGCAATATGTTACAACTCTATGAAATACATATTTTCTTCGCTATTTTATAGATGAGGCACCTGAAGATCAGAGAGGTGAGTTGCCCTGCCAAGGTCGCACAGCTAATAAACACTGAATAGGGCCAGATCCTGGATCTAGGACCGGGATCTCTGTTAAACCCATGGCTTTTTTCTTATAACCCCCGAGGCATGCCCCTACCACCTTCAGGGTAAAGCAGGTCTCCTTTCACTTGCTTTAATTCTTTCTTTGAGGGGGCCAGGGTCGTTCCTAATTTTTGTACTACAGGCCCTAAGGACTGCCCAGGTCCTAAATGATTGAACAGACTTCAAACATTTCCTTCATGGTGTCCCCTCTGGTGGCAATGGATTTGGGTGTACTGACGCTCTCCAGAGAAAGAAAAACCCCCGAACATAGAAAAGTGGGATAAAATGCTCATAAAAGGTCCTCCCCACCTCCACCCCATTTATACCCCCCTCTTGTATTATATCTCAGTACCCCTTGATCCAGCACCCCACTGTTGCCCTAAATAGCACAGGGTCCATGCCTCCACGTCTGTTTGCTCACGAGACGCTGGGCCCCTGGAGGCCACAGGGAGCTTGCTCAGCTCTCGCCCCACAAGGTAGGGGCTCCACAGGCATGAACTGGGGGCTGCCAGGCCAAAAAGTCAGCTCAGAGCATCACTAACCGGCCCAGTCAATGAACTGTGTGCGTCTACAGCCTAAGCTGCCCCCGCCCCGTGCTGCCCATTTGAACCCTGAACACCCCCAGGGAAGCCATCAATGCCCAGCTGCCCTCTGGCTCCTCCCCAGCATGGGTCTCTGACACAGACACTGGGGGCTCCATAGGAAGGACAAGGGGCCATGTGCACAGGACCCTCCCTGCAGGAGGAAATGACCTGATGACCTGGACTGAGAGTGACCACAGACGTGCTCAGCAAAGCCTGGGTCACCAAGCGGATCCCTTTCTCCAGTGTGGAAGGAGCTCACTTTGGGACAAATGAGGGAAGCCCCACCAAGTCCTGACCAGGTGGTGATCAAGGCAGTGGGCATTCTACAGAGATGTCTCTTTAAAAACGAGGATCTTTTGCAAAAAAAGAAAATACACACACACGCAGGAAAAGTACCAGGAAAGTTCAGCGCTTCCTCACTTTACAAAAGAAAGCCCTGAAAGGGCCCCTGGCACCATTTGAGACTGATGGCAAACTGGAGCACTTGATGGAGAGGCCTGGCTGACCCTCGAGGAAGGTGGCCCCACCATCCCGCACCACCATGCTCACTCACCCAGAAGTTCAGCTACTCACTCTCACATTCGATTCTCATATTCCTCTGGCAGGAGTGTGCATGTCTACAGACACTGGGAAAACCACTTGTGTCTACCACAGCTAAGAAACACAGGCACTGTCATCCAGTGATACCACACTTCTAGGTGTATACCCTACAGAAATGCACACGCATGCCCCTGCCCCATAAAAGAACATGAAAAAAATGTTCACAGGGGCTCAATTAATAACCAAAATCTAGAGGCCACTTGCATGTCCATCAAGAGCAAAGTGGGTCAACAGTGACAGAAGTCTCATAAAATAGCCAGAAGGATAAGCCAACTGTGGCTTATACTAATACCAAGTGACTCTCATAGGCACAAATGGGGAGGAAAAGCAAGACACGGGGCCAGGTCATGCAGGTGGTGACAATTCATCTCAATGCAACACGAGCAGATAGCCGAGGAAAGGCTCCTAGACTGGCATGTGGTCCATCGCCCTCTCCCCTAACTCCACCGCGCGCCTTTCAGGATCAGCCTTCTTGTGGGGCCGGGGGCCCTTTCATCGTCCCCGGATCACTGCATGCTGGAGACGCTGGCTCTAGGATGGGTGACCAGCTCACCCCTATTTGCCTGGGACTTTTCCAGTTATAAGGTCAGAACTCCTGTGTCCTGGGATCGCCCTCAGACCCGCACAAATCCCAAAGGCTCTGAACTGATAAAAGATGGGGTTTCAAGGTCCAGTTCACCCAAACGGAGGAACACTCCTCGATGTGACTGGCCCAAGCCCCCCAAAAAGGCCAGTGACGTAAAACACAAAGAAAGACCGAGGCTCTATGGCATTGTGAAAACAGAATGTGAGCCCATTTGCATCCCGGCTCCTGGAAAGGGAGGAAAAAATGCTGTAACTAACATAAATGGGGCAAGGGGCAGAACACGAACAGTCAGCAGAAAATACCAAGAGTCAGACATTTTGTTCAAGTGCCAGATAGTAAAAATGTGAGGCTTTGCGAACCAAGAGGGAAAACTGAAAAATGTACGTATGTACTTATATCACCACTTTAAATGTAGCCATTTAAAAATGTAAAATGCAAAATAAAATTAAAATAAAAATGTGAAAAGCATTCTTAGCTCACAAGCTGTAATTTAAAAAAAAAGTAAACAAGAAACAGGCAGGGGGCTGGACTGGGCCCAAGGGACGTAATTAGCTGATGGCTGGGTTAGAAATCAGCATTTCATCAATGCTGACTGTTCTGGTTTTGATCAGGGTAAAGGGGCACTGTGTCTGCAACTTGTTTTCAAATAATTCAGAAAATGTAATTCAGAGTAAGAACGATGATGCAAACGAGGCAAAATGTTAAAAATTGGTGAATCTGGGTGAAGGACATATAAAAATCCTTTGTCTATTGCAACTTCTCTGTAAGTTTGAAATTCAAAATAAATTATTTTTTAGAAGCCCAGGCCCCCCTCCACCTCCATATTCTGTGACTTTCAGTAAGTTTCCTCTGTGCTGAGCTTCTCCTGCATAATGTGGACCCAATACCAGCTGCTTCCCACGGACAGTCTCGGCCCTTCCCTGGCAGACCCTGCTCACTCACTGAGCACGTGCTCTATGCAGACACACTCCCACCCTCGGGCCCCCAAACTGCAAACGTCCCTATTCGCAACTTTAACAAGGGCTGCCCCAGTCAGCAGTCAGCATCGTTGCTGTTAAGGTGGATGTTAATGCTCTGGGGCCAGGCTCTCCCAGCTCAGCGGCAGCAGGTCTCCTGGGGGGACACAGAAGCAGCTTCCCCTGCCCGCCGATGAGACCAGCCCCTTCCCGCTTCATTTATCACAGCGCTGGGAATGTCAATATTTGTGGGGTGAGCAGGCCCGCGATAACCATGGCTTTAACCAATTACAATTTGGGCTTTCTCTCCTCTGACAGGAGGTTATGTTAATATTGAATCAATTCACTCCACCTAATCTTTAAAAAGAAAAAAAAGAAAAAGTCTCTTCAAATAAAAGGCCCAGGCTGGCTGTCCCACGGCTCCTGGCTGGGGAGGGCTCACTCGCTGGCACAAAGGACTCCCACCAGGGTCGTCTGTCCAGAGCTCACTCATTAGTTTCAACATCTTGTGGAAGCATGGGTGACACCTGGTGACAAATGTCTCCATTAAAGGCACTGGGGATGAATCAAGGGCTATCTGTCTTCCATGCAGTAATGGAGTGAGGTGGGGGGTGCTCACACTGCTACCTAACTGCCCCTGGGAGTTCACTGTCTGGAAGGCACGCCAGGCCTGATGGGCCCGCCAGGGTGAGCCTGGAGCTGAGCCAGAACCCCCCTAAAGCGGGGCCGCCAGCCGGGAGGTGAGCCCAGAGACGGCAGCAGGCCCGCAGGCAGTGGTTCTGGGAGGTGGTTCTTATACTCCCAGGTACTGATGTCGGACTCTGTGGGTTCAAAACACCTTCATGATTTTGGGGCAAATCTCTCAACATGGTCACTCATTCCAGGCCCAGCTTTTAAGACTTTGGAAGGTAAGGAGAAGAACAGACGAGTAAAGGGGGTAATTTTGATAAAATGATAGGTACTATCCTAGGGGTCAACGCAGGAGATCAAGAGAGGAGAGGAAAGGTGCCCCCCCACCCCCAGGGGCCGGAGATAACAGTGGAGACCCTAGTCTCCATGCCCAGCCAGACCCCAGTTCAGAGGAAAACTGTTCATGAGGTGATGTGTTAAACGAGACAAGCAAGGACCCAGCAGAGGACACAACGTGGACAGGGTGGAGAGGTGAGGATGGGGTGGGGGACCCCAAGCTTCTCTAAGCTGCTGGTCAGGGGTGACAGGAGGGCAGGAGCTAACTGTACAACCTTAAAAGTTGTATCCTTGGGGCACTGAAAGGCCACCAATGGATCTTGAACCCGAAGAGTCCAGATTGTATTTAAATGTTAAAATTCTGTCCCTAAAGATCAGGTGGCAGAAAGATGGCCTAGACAGGACCAGAGGCCAGCAGACCTGGGAGGAGGCCAAATGCCAGACACAGGCAGTGCGTGACAAGGGTGGGGCGAGGGAGGAGAGGCTGGATTCAGGAGCTATTTAGGGGGTACGGTGACTCAGACTCGGTGACAGCTTTGTTCTCAGCAGGAAGGGGTGAAGACAGCCCCCGGCCTGAATTAATTAAACAACGAAAGAGTTCAGTGCAAACTCCTCTCTCTTGAACAAAAATCAAATAACATATTTCCTCCCTTGGGGAGGGGACGAAGGTCAAAGGCATAAATCAAATTAAAAAAAAAATCCACCACTGCCCTGGAGCAGACACTATCCTCCTCGTTCTCTGAGGAGCCAGGTGCCAGCATCTGCTGCTCACAGATGTTATTTATGCGCAGCGATTATCTCAATTATATATCTTGGTTGTTGGGATTGCTTCTGTCTCCAGATTAGTTTGTTTCCAGTGGAAACATTCCATGGGAATTAATTAGTAATTGGCGCCTAAAGAACAGGTGTTATTAGATAACCTGACACACTGCCACGTCTACCTGTTTCGAGAGGTCCTGTAAAATCCCTGGCACAGACGCCAAAGTCTGCCGACAGCCGACATGGGTGTGTGGGACAGGGGCGCCAGGGGCACTCTGGACCTTAACAGATTGTCTCACAGTTCCGAATGCAGAGAACTATTTCAAAGCCACCATCTGGGGTCCTTCATGTTGTCCCAATAAATTAGGAATATCACCCCCTTTTCGGGTGAGAAAGGGTAGTCTGTGAAAGGCGGAGTGACTTGCCCCAAACTCATACAGCGAATTAGGTAGCGGAAGCAGGATCTGAACCTGAAGAGGTGTCTTTTTTTCTACCTCGCCCCAGGAATCTTCATGTTTAATCACCAGGGTCTCAAGCCTCAGATAGTAACTGAGACAGAGCTGAGGCTGCCAATGGAGGGAAACTGGGCAGGAAGAGACAAATGATTTTCTCAGGATTCTCGGTGGTGGGGCCATCAGCATCTGTGCCACCTGGGCAGCATGCAGGGATCCTGGGAGAGGCTCTCTCAGGGGCCCTTCCCTGCCTCTAGCTGAGCTGGCTTGCCACCCATTGGTGCTGTAGCTAGAGCTGGAATCCTGCCAGCTTTTTACAAGCAGTCTGACCACGTCCTTTTCTACAAGGTAGCTGGCTATGGCTCCCTATCACCAAAGCCCAAACTGCTTAGCCAGGCTCACTAAACACTGGCAAGCTGGCTCCAGCCTCCATTACCAACGGTGCCCTCTCTGCTCTTAACCGGCGGCATCTCCATGCAAGATGAAATATACTTCATGCATGTACGTGCCCCTGCCCCCCTCAGTCTCTGTTGCTTCCTAGAATGGCTGTGTGCATCTTACTAACCAGATTCATTTCCATCTATATGGAGACAGCGGAAGCCACCAGCTCCTCTCCCACAGCCAAAGTAAAGGCATTCTCTTCAGCTAAACTCCGGCATTCCGACAACAGGTCGCTCATCACCCTGCTGGGCCATAGTCTGCTCCTAGGTCTGTCTCTCGAGGGCAGGGACCTTGTTGCCTCCTCCTTTCCCTGCAGTCTGGCCTTGAATTCATCCCAGAGTGGAGACCAAATCACTGTTTGCTGAATGCCTGTAATTGTCTAATAGGTGCATTCAAACACATCCCCTCACCTTGTCCACGCCCTGCTGCAGGAAACCCGTCAAAGCCACGCTTAGTGAGCTGTGAAGTGCGTGTTCAAGTTTCTGAAGCTCTCGCTAGCTTGACCTCATCCGCCCACACACAGGCACCTGGGACATCAAGCAATGTCACTCAGCTTTAGGAAAGCCGCTTGAGGAGGTCATGTCATTTGTTGAAAGTCACAAAATTAGCAAGTGCTGGATCCAGTTCTCTTAATTTTTTGTTTATTGATTGATTTTAGAGAGAGAGAAAGGGAAAGAGAGAGAGAGAGAAACATCGATTTGTTGTTCTACTGTTTTATGCATTCATCGGTTGCTTCTTGTATGTGCCCTGAAGCAAATACAAGTTACGGGGATCAAACCCACAACTTTGATACACTGGGACGATGCTCTTACCAACAGAGCTACCTGGCCAGGGCTGGATCCAGTTCTCTTGACTCAAAATTTAATTTTAAAATCAGTTGAACACAGTTGAATATAACCTCACTGTCAGTTTTCTCATCAGCAAAACAGAGGTATTGCCACTGAACAGAGAAAGGGTGTTTTGAGGGATAAATGAGGCCCGTGATTTCCAAATGTTGGTCCTAAGACCAGCATCAGAATCCCTTGGTGTGATTGTTTTAAAATGTAAATCCTGATCCCAACCCAGATTAAAACAAACAAAAAAAGAACGTGTGGGGGATGGGATCCAGAAATTTGTGATTTGTATGCATAAGTTATCTGACATGCTGTCAAGTTTGGGGAATCCCCAGACACCTGGAAGAACCTGGTGCACAGTAGGTACTTCACAATGTTAACAGAAGCCACATTACACAAACCAACTTGCATGGGCCCGAACCTGCTGGCACTCACAGCTTGCAGACACAGTGCGCTGCTGTGGGCTCCTGGGTAAACCAGCCTCTCAGGGCCTGTCTCCTCATTGGTAAAATGGGTCTCGATGGAAATCCCTCCCTCCAAGGGCTGTGGTGAGGATTATTTCTAATGCACTTATTGTTGCTGCCACCTAGACCACCTGCAAGTCCGTCAACTTCAAACCCACGCCCAGTTTGTCCCTTCTGGCCCTCTCCATCAGCACCTAATCCAGGTGACCACTGCCCCTGGCCCTGCAGGGTGCTCCAGCCCCCTAAGGCCATGCACTCACCCTCTCCTCACCCATTCTCCACACAGAACAGTCACCCTCTAAAACGTGGATTGGATTGTCACTCTCTGCTCAAAATCTCCCAGCGGCCTCTCGCCGCCCTCAGAATCAAATCCAAACCTGCCAGGCCCTGCACGTGGCGGTCCCCGCCTGCGTTTCCTTCTCCCAGGGCGGCCTAGCTGACCACCCAAGCGAAATAAGAGCCCATGCAACTCCCTACTCCAGAACCCCACTTAACTTATTTACCTCAATTAAGCTGTGGGTATTTCTACTTATTTGTATCACTGTTTGCTTATCTTCTTTTCCATCAGATGTAGGTTTCATTAGGGAGGGTACCGCAACTGTCTTACTATTATGTAAGTGCTAGATTTATCACCCCACCTGACACAGAGTTAGCAGGTACTGTAGAATGAATGAATGAATGAATGAATGAATGAATGAAAGAAATATTGTTCAGCACCATTCCCAGCACTTGAGATGCAGCCAGTGGCAAACTTAGCTTCCTCTCCCTTCCCCCTCCTGTCTGCTCTCCCTGCCTCTGTCCCTGGAGCCTTCAGGTAAAGGACAAATGCCATCCACCAGAGAGAGACGCAGCAGTGCCCAATGTCAGCATCGCTTTATTTGATTAGCTCCAACTCCGGCACCCGGGACACGTGTGCTGGGAGACAAAGCAACTGTATCCTGACCTCTGGTCCACGCAATCCCATCCTTATAACAATTTCCATGACAACAGCAGCAGAAAGCCAAGGCTGTGGATTCCCTTTGATAGGAGCCGGATGCAGAGACTGGGAAGAAGGACTTTCAGAAGAATGAAGCTCTTTGATTCAGCTCAAGGCGCCTTCATTAAATACCACTATTTTCCAAAAACACACATTTTAACCCAGCAGAGGGAGATTTCTCATGAATACTAAACAAAGAAACAGAAACAGAAACAACAACACCACGGCTCCTTTCCTAGAACATTCACCTGTGGGGAGGGGGAGGCCTGGGCGGCGTGGCATAGGGAATATTTCGGTGGGAGGCGGGCAGAGCACATGGACCCAGCTAAGGAGGCTGCATGAGCCCTGGACGTCCGTGGGTAACCCTGTGCACCTGCGGCAAACTGGCGGGCTCGGGGTCTGCCACCCACCTGGTTGGCCAAACAGACAGAAAGAATAGAGTGACCACCAGTCCTGGTTTGCCTGGGGCTGAGGGCTTGCCCAGGACACAGAACTAGAACCAGGATGGTCTGGACAAGCCAGGACAGGTGGTTCCCCTAGAAGAGGGTGCCATGATTAAGGAAACTGCCAAGAATCATAGAGAGAAGGGCCTTGACATGCCTTCTGGTTTAACAGCGCAGCACAACTGGGCTGTTCTTTCCAGAACCGCATAAACCTGGTGGGATCGTGAGAGAAACAGCAGACAAACCCAGCTTGGAGAACATTCTACAGGATGCCTGGCTGGGGCTCCTTGAAACCGTCAAGATCATGAAAAACAAGGTGAGACTAAGAAACTGTTCCAGACCAGAGGAGACTAGGCAGGCATGACAACTAAATGACATGCAGTGCCCTGGGTAGGGCTCTGCAAAGGAAAAAAGCATTAGTGGGCAAACTGGCACAATCTGATTGAAGCCTGGGATTTAGTTTTTTTTAAGAAAAGCTTTCCTACTTTAGCTAATAATCTCTATCGGAAATCTTTCCTTTTATAGACGGGAAACTTGCCCCAGAGACAGGAGCAGTGGAAGCTCTAGATCTTGTTTCTAGAGTCTGGAGCTAGACTCTGCTGCCTCCCACTGCCTTTCTGGGGATCTGCTGATGGCCAGGAGCTGCTCCAGAAAGAAGAGGGAAGAGCACTGGGTTTGGTCAGAAACATAGTTTTAAGGCCTGGCTCTACCTTTAAGGGTCTATGTGACCTCGGGCAAATTCCTCTCCCTCTCTGTTCCCTGGTTTCCTCATTTGTCAAAGGGGGTGGATGAGTCCATTGAATTCAGCAGGAAGGCATTTTTATTCAGTAACTATCATGTGCAATGGACTGCATGGGTATTGTCAGACATGAATAAAAGAGAGTTCTGCCCCAGGAAGAACATAGGTTTGCTCAGGAGTCAGTCCAAAAAGTACAGATTACCAGCTGAGTTTCTGAGGACAACCTGTGAAGATAAAAAAGCCGCTGGCCACGTGTCAGAGGGCCAGAGGAGGAGGAGGGAGGGATGGCAATGCTCTGAGAAGGCGAGGTGGTGAAGGCAGATGGAAATGCCCTCCCTCTCCCCACGCCTGGACTCAGCGATGGTCTGTCCGAGGCAGTGTGTGACCTAGGGACAACACGAACCGCAAGGGTGCAATGCCTGAGCCTCCCACACCCTGAGGCCTTGTCATACCATTCCACCCTGGGACCGCTCTCCCAAAGGCTCCCACAACCCTGTGAGAGCTGACCCACTGACACCTTTCAACACCTGCCACCCTGGACCACACTGCCTGCACAGACCACACCAGCACGTGTCAGATGTTCCCACTCCCACCTGGCTGTGCCTCCATCTGCCCTCAGACATGCTGCTTCATACCTCCTCAAAGGCAGCCAGGAATGGTGGGGCAGCAAGACCTGGGTTCAAATCCCAGCTCTGCCACTTTCTAGCTGTGTGACTGTAGGAGGGTTACCTCACTATGAAAAGGAGATGATGATCCTCGTCTCCCTCAGCTCTCTTGAGAACTCAGCACAGCACTCTGAATAGGTGGCAGCAGTGATCAACATCATTTTATGATCGGTATCAGTGGCATTCCAATAGGCAGTGAAATAGCTACTATTTGTTATTGTTGGTAGAAATAGGCTTTGCATTATTAGCACTATTACCATCAGTTTCATAGCCAGCCCTGCTAGTCAATGTACACATGCATGCATGTAAAAATATACACACCTACAAATGCATGGTCCCACATATGTACAAACACACGCACCTATGAATGCATGCTCCCGCATACATAAAAAACGCAGGCACGCACAAAGGCACGTATGTACTGCACTCAGCCATTCTGCCCGAGGGCTCCGATCAGCCCAAGCCCTCGGGATGCATCCTGTCACAGTGCTGAAGAAGGGAGCGAGACTCCTCAGTCATTTATAAGCCCCTCTTCCTCATCTCCCACCTCCATGTGACCCACCAGCCTCAGCAACGTCCCCCAGGCGGCCACACCCGTTCCTGGGAGGGAGATCCACTCTCTCTGTCGTTGCAGCACTTCCGCAGCCCAGCTCTGAGGGGCCCCGAGACACCCACCTGGCTGTGCACTTTCTCCAGCTCCTCCTTGCTGACCGACGTCTTTCCGTCTTCCATGGTCCCCAGAAGGAGCTGCACATCTGACAGCAGTGCGTGAGTCCTTCTCAGGTCCCTCCGGAGACGCTTCTCCACGTCAAAGTCCCGATGGCCGATCTGGAAGCCAAGGGAAGGCACTCATGAGCTAAGACAGCAAAGCAGTGGTCGGGGTCTAAGTTCTCTGGGTTCAAATCTCACTAATGCTTCTTACTGTGTGACCTTGAACGAGACCCTTTTCTCCCTGAGGCTACATTTCCTCATCTACAGAGGGGCCTTATGAAGAGGTGAACACATTCCTTCCCCACAGAATCCTGAATCTACAGGTTCTGCACTGCAGGTGGACAGCTGTCAAGTGGCTCCTGAAGAAACCACATCCTAAACTTAGCATCAGAAGGGTGACAACTGCCAGCACCCAACAATGCAGACAGACAAACCCAGGGAGACACAATCATGCAGGGGCTCACCAGGAAACATGACAGACTGCGGTCGCCCCTGCAAACAGAACGCTCACTTTACGCTGAGTTAGTACCTCTGAGAGAAGCGAACAGCACCCTTCTCTTCAGGGGGCCCCAGGAAAGAGCACGGCACCATCGGTCAGAGGGGGAGCCTGAAAGTGAGGCACAGACGCCTCACCCCTGGGAGTCAGTCTCCACACACCTGGACGTGCGTGTCTCCAGGCCAAGCACCACCATTTCCTACAGTGCTCAGAACACTCTAGGACGTTCTGGAAAGAATGTGGAGGCCAAGGCTCCAAACCCTGGCTCACCACCTGCTAGCAGTGGGCGTGCTGGCTGAGCTAGGTCCTCTCTCTGAGCCTGAGTTTCCTTGTCTAGGAAAGAAGAGGTTAAAAAAACCTGTGTCCTCCGGGTGGAGATAAGACAAAACGCAGATGTGACAATGGATCAGAAAGCACTTCGTGTGCTGCCAGGTGCTTCACAAATACAAAGGATTATGGGTATCGTCTGATGACCTGACTGTACTCCTTTAGGTTGTGCATTACTAGTTCCCTGCCACCGGTTTCAAATATAGCCTCTTTGTTCTCAGATGCATTGCTTTGTCAAGTTATGAATGCTGGAGGTTATATACACATAATGTAATATATATAATATATTAGACATATATATTCATAGTCCCACCTGCTGAGCTGGGGACTGGGCATTGTGCCAGCCCCTTTGTCACATGCCATTACATTTAACTCCTGTAACAATAGCTTAACAATAGACATTATTATTATTATTGCCTTCATAGAATGGTAATAGCTTACACTTATGGAGGGCTAAGTGTCAGACACTGTTCTAAATCCTTTACGGATATTAGCACATTTAGCCCTTGTAATGAATCTCTGAGGTGTGCAGCACCGAGTCCCGCGGTGCAGATGAGGAGACTGAAGCTCATGGAGGGGAAGTGGTGTGCCCGAGATCACCCGGCCAGCAACAAGGGGCAGAGTTAGGACAGGAACCAACTTCCCGGACTGCGAAACGGTCACTGTAGTAAAACAGGTGGTGAGAGAGGTAGGTTTTGCTCTTTACTTTGAAGAAAAGTGTGTTAGAAGCACAGAGGAGCCTGGCTCAGCTCAAGCTGCGATGGGACTGGGGAGCGCCTGAGATAAGCAGGACCTAGCCAGGTGCAGGTCACGACGGGCGCCAGGGAACAGGCGCTGTGTGAGCACAGAGGGCTGAGGAAGTCATGTGTATTCTGCCCTGGGTGATGGGCATGAGGGTACACGGCATGCAGGTGGGGTGGGGCACAGAAGGAGAGAAGCTACCTGAGGCCAGGGCATGTCTGGTGAGCTGAGGGAGCTCTTAAGTGCGTGCTGTCATGGGGAAACAGAAGTACAGCTGACAAAACTGGTCTCGAAAGGGTCAGTGACCCGTCTGAGTCATACTGTGTCTATGCAGGGATTTGAACCCAGGCAGCTTAGCATCAGCATGCAAGTCTCTCACCCCTGTACCGCAGTGCCTCCTGGAACCGGAAGGCCACCTCATCTACTCACTGAGCCTAGGTTCTTCACCATGGTTGCACCCAAGCAGCATGCTTGGCAGCTTTCTTAGTTTTGTGTCTGTTCTTGCTCTGCACACATCCTAAAGGGCCTTTAATTCTCCTGCGTGGCAACTTGGCATCAGGTATGTTCCCTGATGTTCACCTCGGACTCTACCCTCTTCTCCGCCAGAAAGACCCTGAGCACACCGCCACCACCTCTTCTCCACAGGAATCACTGCAAACAAAACTCGCAACAAAATCTGAGACTGAGCCATCTTCCCCTTCACAATGAGCTGCTACAGGGGAAGGGTGGGGGGTAGGGCTCATGAGGTTAATGGGAAATAAATGTCATTCTGTAAGTTCACATTTGACAGCACAAAGATTCAAATTTAGATAAAACTGGTGAATAACTAACCAATGTGTCTAAATAATGCTCAGTGTTGTGGAAGCTATAGTTAAACCTTAATTGCTTCACCATTCATCATAAAGGCAGACGGGAACAGTTGTTACATGTCTGAGGTTGAAGATCTCACTGAGCACTTTAGAAATACGATCTGGAAAGGTCATGAGGGGTTGTCAAGCCGCTTTACAGAGAGGGGGAAACTGAGGTTTGGCTAGAACAGCAAATTCACAGCAGAACTGGACTGACTTAGAACATTATAAGAAACAGCCCACGAAAGACGCTTCCAGTTAACTAGATCTTAATCGCTTTTAAGCAGCATGGCATTCAATTCAAAAAACACAGGCTTTCAAATGATATGCCCCTCATTTCAAATCCGCCTGGGCCACTAACAAGCTGTATGATCTCCAGCAATTTGCTTTACCTTTTGAAGGTCACGACTTTCATTTATATGGGGAACTAATGATACCAATCCCACAGCATTGTTGTGAAAATTTAAGTGGTTTAGGGGGAAAAAAATCACAATTTTAGTACTTATCTTAAAATTTATGGTGACTACCAAAAGAACAGAAATATAATTTGTCGCGTTAGAACCAGCAGCGGAGCCAGAGAGACCGTGGGCTCCATTATCAATCCATCTAAAAGCCAGAAGCGGCCAAGCAAAGAGCAAAGGAAGGGACGGTGAACAGACACTGAACACAAAAGAAGAGAACAGAAGTCAACTCAAATGTGTCAGTCATTGCAATATATGCAAATAAATTGTGCTATGAAAAGTTAGAGACTAAAACTGGCTTAAAAAGTACCCAGCTGTTTAAAGGAAATACACACTCCTCACACATTTAAAAAGGTTGAAAGTGACAGAACTTAAAAATCTTGCAGGCAAACTAAAAGAAGTCAAGCAGAATAAAATAAGACAAAAATCATTTACCAAGTAAGGTGAAACAACATATAATAATCAAAGTAAAAATCTGTAATCTGCCAAGGAAAGAAAATAATAACAAACTTAGATGCAGCTAAAAATATAACCTCAAAATATATAAAAGGAAAACTAAGAATTATAAGCAAAACTTGATAAAACCACAGTCATAGTGGGACTATAACAGGATTCTCCCAGAAACAGATTAAACTGATCAAACTGAAGTTAATAGAAGTGATTTTTAAGTATCATATTTTTAACATTTTTTATGATTTATGCTTTTATATTTGAGTATAATATTTAAATTACAAGATTAACAAGCTCCATCCATTTGTCATGGACAGATAATATAAAAATAACTTCAAAAATAACTAGATTCTTTTCTTGTAAATAATTTATTAAACTTAACCATGAATTAAGAAGCCAAGAGACCTGAACAATTTTAAAGAATAAGTGTTAGGCATCCTATCAGGTTTTGTGTCCAAAGTGACACTAAACTAAAAATCAAAGGTAAAAAGTCAGTCCAGATAATCCCAAATATTAATAAACTTAAAACTCAATTTCTAAATAACTTACAGGTTAAAGGAAGAAGTCACAAAGGATATGACAAAATGTTTAGCATGTAAGGATGACATGAAAGCAGCAATTCAAGATAAACATATTATCTTAAATGTACTTTAAAAAAATTTTAAGTAGAATAGAAATATTGAAATGTTCAATATCAAAATTCAATAAGGAAGAGAATACTATCTGAATTTATGCTAATTATGATTTCAGGACAGTAATCAAATAGCCACCCTACTTCTTAAAAGAAAGTAGACCCAAATAGGTTTCCAAGTTATATCGAACTATAAGAACTACATAACCCAAATTTTACAAAAAATCATTTGAGACATAATTGCAAGCTCATTTTGTGAGATTGTACAACTCTGGACAAAGACAGTATAAGAAAATAAAATTGCAAACCAATCTTATTTATGAGCCTTGTTTCAAAAATCCTGAAAAGTGTTAGCAATTCAAAAGAGCAATGAATTTTAAAAACCTACAACTAAGAAAGGTTTATCTGGGAACTCTAACAGGGTACACGGTCATATCCAAGATCTATTACATTAATGGATAAATGAAACACGTGATAGGATTACCAACAATTATAGGAAAAAATCTGCCAATATTCAACAATCACACATTTTTAACTATTAGAAAACCACAAGCAGAAGAAGACTGATTTAACCTGATTAGATTTCCTTATCAAATACGCACTGCAAATGTCCTGTGAGTGATAACACTTTAGAAGCATCTCCATACAGGGTAGGAAAGGAAAGGAAGCCACTATCTTCTCTACCAGTCACTCTTATATTGGAGGCCCAAGCCAATGTAATAAGGTAAGAAAAAAAAAAAAAGAAGAGGTCTAAGAACTGGAGAGGAAGTGGCAAAGCTATTCTTATCAAATGGCAAGACTGTATAGGTAGAAAATCTGAAGGAATCTATAAACCAAATATGAGAAAAAATAGGAGTTCAGCAAGATTGCTGGATATAAGATTAACACAATAATCACAGTAGTCTCATGTGCCACAATAACTAACTGAAACCAGCCCTGGCTGGTGTGGCTCAGTGTATTGAGCACCAGCCTATGAGCCACAGGGTCACTGGTTCAATTCCCAGTCAGGGCACATACCTGGGTTGTGGGCCAGGTCCCCAGTAAGGGGCACATGAGGGGCAATCACACACTGATGTCTCTCTCCCTCTCTTTCTCTTTTCCTTCCCCTCTGTCTAAAAGTAAAATAAATAAAATCTTTAACTAACTGAAGCCTATAGATGACATAAAAATATTCTATTCATAATAGCCATAGAAAGTACAAGAGTCCTAGAAATAAATCTAACAAAAATGTTCAAGACATATAAAAATATTTTATTTATAATTATTATAAAAATACTATTTTGTAATAAAATAATATTAAGAAAGCCATGAATATATGTAGAGATATAGCATGCACATGAATGCAATGCTCCAATATAAAAAATGTCAATTCTTCTCAACTAACTTGCAAACCAATGCTTTTGCAAATCACAACAGGCTTTGTTATGGAAACTTCATAAGATTAAAGGATCAAGAAGAGATAAATAAGACAAGCACCTAATTGCCTACCAGGCTCTATGGGATGAGGGCTCAGGAAAGGAACAACGGTCTCTGCTAGCACATCTGTCTGGGAGAAAACTATCCCTCCAGCTGTTGCCCTGATGCCAGACAATTCATTTCCTCCCCATATGTCCCTGGTGCCAGTCAAGCTGCTGCCCCGGTGCTGGAGCTCAGAGCAAGTGAGTCCGAGAAAACTGTATTGGGTCCCCAAAACTGTTCTAGGCACTGGAATGATGAAGATGAGGACAACCCAATCTCCACCACCACAAGCTTCCAGCCTTACAGAGTGGTCCTTTTTGAACATCTGGGTGTCAACATTGAGTTTGCTACTATAGATAGTTGTCTGAAATTCACAAAAAAGGTGACATGAAAAGACTCTGGGTTTCCATAGGTGACTAAGCTTCGATTCCCTACCCTGAAGGACCCCCTAACTTGGCTGCAGATTATAAAATGCCATCTTGAAGCCAAGACTCCTAAGGAATGGGTGTTCCTCCAGGCTGCGGTACACACACTGAATCAGGAGCAGTTATGTGGTGCTGGGTCCAGTGGGAAGAAAACAGGTGCCGAGGAGCCAAGAAGTGGAAGCAGGACTGGTTCCACTCACTGTCACTCCCAGTGACCCTCCGGAGGACTCCATGTTTCCCATCCTTGCCACTCTGGGCTCCGCAGGGCTGGAGGGACTCGTTAGGGATGCACTCCTGCCAGTGGACACAGTAAACTATGGACTATGGCTGCTGCCTGGGCACTCTGGATCCCTGTGTCCAGGATCCAGCAGGCAGAGGTCCTTGTCCCTGATCAGCAAGGGGAGGCAGGGCTCCCATTACACAATGAGGCCAGGGAGGAATATGTGTGGCACTCAGGTGACTCACACAGTGCCTCTGGCCCTCTGTTGTTGAGCTGTGGCCTTGAATGGGGCAGCAATCCCAACCTCACACCCCTCAGAATGGAGCTGCTCCCTGAACCTGTTCCGGGAGGTAAATCTGTGCCGCACTGGGTGGACCACGCACCATGGACAGGAATGCTGTTTGAATGTCCCTTCGAGAACTTAGTGATCCGCTGCAAAGGGAGCAGGTACCTGACAGCCCCGGGTTGCGGTGCCTGTAGCATCTGCTACAGTGTTTGAGCTGAGGCCACGCTTTCCCCCAGCGGTGCCCATCCAATGACGGTGAGGATCTGCCCAACGTCCTCACGTCTAGGAACTTCATGACCCAACACCTGCTTGTGGGGTTCCAACAGGAACAGCCACGCTCCCAACACCTGCTTGTGGGGTTCCAACAGGAACAGCCACGCTCCCGGGGCGCCTGGCCCGCTCAGCCGAGGGGGACTGGTTTAAGGGGGTGGAGGGTGCCTGACCTGAGCTAGGCCACTGCTAGTCTTTCCCTTGAGTTTTTACTTTTAACTATAAGTGAGAGGAGACTCTCTCCAGTAGAGGAATGTGCAGGCAATAGACTTGGGAGTTGCTGGCTTGTGGCCAAGTGAGGATGCCCTTGTGCAGTGAGCGAGAATGAAGTTGCACAGAAGCACAGGGACAGGGAGTGCCTGCCGCATTCAAGTTCTTGATGTCCAGCTGTACCCAGCGTTCCTAGGGTTTTCCTTCTACTGAGTAAGATAGTCTAGTATGCTTCCAATAAATATTCTAATAAGAAAAAGAACAGATAAGACAATTTTTAAGATGAGCAAGGGGAGCTGTCTTACACATTATTAAGACCATATGGTGCAGGAATAGACAAATAAGCCAATTGAACAGAATGGGTAGGCCGTAAACCCATCCATATACATACATGGAAATTATAGAAAAAAATTTTTATGGAACAGCTATCTATTTTAGGAAAAAATAGATTCCTACCTCACACTGCATATCAAAATAAAATCTAGGTATATTAAAGACAAAAAAAAACCCCAACAACAACTTTAGAACTTAAAAAAAATAATAGTGATATTTATTTATGAACTCAGGGAAAGATATCTTAAGACATAAAAGCAAAAGCCACAAAAAGTGACTGATGAATACAACTATTTAGAAAATACTTTTTATTAAGTGAAGAGCATCATAAAGTGAAATGATTTTCCATCGAGTAGGAGATTGCAACATACATAACTGAAAATGGACGAGCATCTTATAGAAGGGTCACAAATGACCAACAGATGAAAAGGAGAAGACAAAAGACAGAGCGGATCATTGACCCCAGAGAAAACCGTGACAAACGTGAACAGCACGCAGCTTCCCTAGTAACGAGGGCCGAGGGGACAGCAGCACAACTGACCGCTCGGCGACCGGTGAACATATTTAAGGTACCCGACACTGCCATGTGTTAGTGGAGATGCGGGGAAGCAAAAATACAAAACAAAACAAAAACCAATCCTGCTAGTAACAGTGTGAACTGTCACAGTCGCTTTGGGGAACAATTCAGGCCATATCTAATCATTCCAGAACGGTACCGTCCTAGGAGCCGGCCATTCCTCTGCGAGCTCCGTACCCGGGGGATGGTGGCAGTGTGCACGGCGAGACACGGATGAGAACACGCACTGCAAGTCTGCGTCTCAGAGTGGAAACAATGAGATACTCCCCAGGAGAAGAGTGGAATTTAAAAATAGTTATGTTGCATGGCAGCTAAAATGAAGGAACGAGGGCTATGTGTGTCACCATAGCCTAACCTCAAACGCACAGTGTGGAGTAAAGCACAGGATCCTACGGACTGGACACCGTCAGAGTTTAACACCCACGCAGAGGAACTCACTCTCCAACCCCAGGAGAGCGGTGTCCTCTGGGAGGGAGGGAGGCAGGATGAAGGGGGATTAGGGATGGAAACCAAGGGGCTACCTACTGGTTTCGAAATGGTTTGTTTCCTTAAAAATATCTGAATCAAATATGGGCAAAATGTTCACTCATGTACCAACCCTGGGTGCTTGACGCGTAAACATCAATTACAGTATCCATTCTACTTTTCCATGTGTTCAGCAAATGTCTTAAACACATTTAAAATGATCAGATGTGATCGTTTATTGAAAGGCTCCAGCTTGCTAACACCAAATGAGCATTTTTTTTTTTTAAATGTAGAGTTCCTTTCCCTTTGCTTTTCAAACTTCTTTTCTTTTGCCAATATTTATAAAAAATCTTCCGGTACTGGATTACCTGCTTTGTGCCCTCAAACGGACTACGCCAAATCGAAGGCAAGCTTCCCCAGCGATCCCGGCTACCACCCACTGATGCGAAGGGAGAGTAGCCCCAGCGACTCTGACTAAGGGGGTGGGAGGGATGGTTTTGCTCAGCTGAGGAACCCGACAATCCAGGGAAGAGGACCATGGAGCGTCCTGCGGACTCGCACTCCCTCCAATGCTCACTCCTACTGCTACAGTGGTCCTTTTCCAGGATTCCGTCATTTAATCCACTTTTTTTTCAAATACACAATGAGCACCCATTTGTCCATGGTCTGGCTGCTCTAGATGCCCACTGGAAGCAGCCCCCACTCCTTTGTGAATGAACAAATGACTGCGGGAAGGCAACTGATGGCCAGATCCTTACTAATGAAAAGACAATGAGTGCATTTTTAGGCAAATGCATGAAAATACAGCCCTAGGCTACATGAACAGAAATTGTAGACCCCACAAGAGTCTATCTCCAATGTTGGGGTTTCCTGTAGCAGCAGCCCAGGCAGAGGAAGGAATATCTGGGGGATGAAGGAGCGATTCCCCCCAACACTGGAATCAGGAGCTGGCTCTGGGCCGTGCTGGCTGCTTTATTGACAGCCGAGGCTCTCGGTAAAGATGAGGGGGTTTGATTTTGTCTTCTGTGGACATCTGGCAGTGTCTGTAGGCATTTCTGGTTGTCACAACTTGGAAGGGTGCCACTGGCATCTATGGTGAGGCCCAGGATGCTACTCAGTATCCCACCATGCACGGGATAGCCCCCCACCACAAAGAATGGTGGCCTGAGAAGGCCCACAGCACTACGGATGAGAACTCTAATACACAGTGATCGCAATGATTCCGCGGAGCCTGTTCTCCAGAAGCTCTGGCACCTAACTGCCTCGCCCGAAGCAGGGCAGGCAGGAGGGGCCCGGCGAGGGTTTAAAGCTGCCTTTGCCTGACACTGAACCTGGCTGCCTCTAGCAAGAGTCTAGTTTTCCTGAGAAGCCAGCCGAGCACAGGGGCCATTCACATTCACCCCATTCCAGCGAGGGCTGTCTGCACGCCCACACCAACAGCTGCCAAAGGCACGGTGACTTGTCTGCCACTCTGCCTGGCTGGCTCTCTCTATTTTCCTGGGTTCCTCGGAGCACACTGCTCTGTGTGGACCCCGGAAGGCCCGCTTCAAAGAGCCAGAGAATGTGGGCAGGGACACAGCTGGTGGAGAAGAGGTCCCCCAGAGAAGTGGGTGGCGGCCTGTCCCACCCGAGACCCCTCCAGCCAGCCTCCCCAGGCATCCACCTCTCTGACAAGGAATGTCTTCTCCCAAATGTCGGCGAGCGTCTCCCCCTTACCTGATCACACAGGGTTCCGATCAAGCCTTCCAAATCCTGCTTCTCGTGGAGGACCATCTGCTTCTCCTCATATTCTTGCTCCAGCTGCATTTCCAGCTGGCGGAGCTGCGGGCACAAAGGGAAGGTTCACGCAAGGATAAACAAGCTCCATCCGGACAAACCTCCCCAGGCCAGGACCCTCCGCAGGAGGAGGGGGTATGGCGTTCAAATGCCACAAACGCCACCCTGAGGGTCAGAAGCAGGTGTCTCTGTTGAAGAACTCAGGGGCCAAAAAGCTTGGGAGCTGGACAACCATGGGGAGAGCTGGTCAACTATGGAGAGCCCCACCATTCACTGTGCAGCCCCGTCCCCCGGTTCCCTACCCATTCCCTAACAGGTGTCTCCTTCCAACGGCTTCGCCTAGCCGGGATATTTAACAGTCTTGGTGCTCCGATTTTGTTTCTCAGGCTCCGCACAACACCATGCCCAACACATTAAAATGCACCCACCTCCCCCATTAAACATGTAAATACACTATGATGCAGTAAAACAAAGTTACATTTCCGATTATTTGGGGTTATGGAATGCATGTCTGTGCTGCACCCCCAAAATGTACCTATTGGGGCCCTCCCGGTACAATGGTGTTTGGAGGTGTGGCCTTTGGGTGGTAATTAGGCTTAGATGACATCATAAGGGTGCCCCCCATGATGGGATGAGCACCCTTATAAGAAGAGACACACCACAGAGCTTGCCTCCTCTCTCCCTCCCCTCACCTAAAACAAGGTGGGGCTGTCTGCAAGCCAGGGATACAGCCCTCACCAGACACCTTGGCCTTGGACTTTCCAGCCCCCAGAACTGTGAGAAAGAAACGTCTCTGACATTCTGTTACAGCAGCCAGAACTGACGAAGACATTTGTCTACAGGGAATTCTTGTAATTCTCACTCGGCTCTGACCTCTCAGCGGTCGCCCTGCGGAGCCAGGCATTCCCCACTGGGTGAACGCCCGCCAGCTTCTATGCTTCTCACTACCTCACCCCTTCATCCTCCTCTGTTCCTGCGGCTTCAATGACCCTATTTCACAGATGGACAAACTGAGTCAGAGAGAGGGCACCCTCCCAAGTCCATCTTTGCTAAGAGTAGTTAGCTACCGGTCTCCCGGCCCCACCCTACAGCCACCCCCGCACCCCCTTCCACTCCCGAATCCCCTGCCCCGATTGCTAGCAATCGATTTCCTGCCTAGGTGAGAGACAGACAGAGCAGAGCAGTCACTGGATGTGAAGTCAATGTCAGCATCTGTCAGGAGGAGAAAAACACTTTCCTGACCTCACTCTCTGCCTTTATAAATCTGTCCATGGCAAAGCCTGTGAAGGTCCAGGTCTCACCTCCAGCGTACTGGGGCCCCAGCCCAGGGCCCTCCCCATGCTCTGAGGTGCCCCTGAAATGCACCAGAGATGGTGCCACCTTCACTTGAGGGCAGATGGGCAGGGACGGAGGGCTTCTGACTCCTGACCTATGGCGGAGAAAATCATAGTGATTGACAGTCGCTTACGCAGAAAAGCAAGTTCATGTCCAAAGTTTCTTTTATGAGAGGTATAAGGTCCTCTGTTCCCATCTGCTTTTAGTATGAAGGCAGGAATACAGCTAAAACAATTTTTGAAAAATACACAAAATAAGAACTATACAGCAAGCAAGGCCAAGTTTTCTGGAGTGTGTTCTGCAGAGTATTTCCACACGCTGTTCACAGGGGTGATGTGGGGGAGGGGAGGGCAGGGAACCCCTGCTAGAGTAAGAATGGGGGCCGCCGAGTGTGCAGATTCTTCTGTGCGGGACTTATCAGAGCCTTTGGTAGGTCCCAGTGCAGGAAGTGCCAAGCACCGCCCGAGAACAGCCTTTCACAGTTCAAACATTTGCAAAATAAAAATTATCTTGTGTCTTGGTTAACAGTCTGGGCTTTGGAGTTAGACAGACCTAAGCTCAAGTCCTAGCCCAGTTACTTCCCAGCCGGGGAGCCTCGGGTATGTCACTTCGCCCACAGAAACAGAGTTCTTGTGAGGGTTCGATAAGCTGATAGACATTAAGAACCCAGCCAGATGCATGGCACCCGGTGGGTGTTCAAGGTTGCCATCCGTTTCTCCCAAATACACAATGATGGAAAACAAGCAGAAATGAGCCCTTTGTGGATAATGTCCCTTACTTCACAGGTTACAAGACCCTCCGCATTCCTTGCCTCATCCTCACAACAGCAGAGAGAAGGTAGAACAAGGTCTATCATTCCTCCCATTCCACAGATGAGAAAACAGAGTCCCAAGAGTTACAAGGTGTACTCCAGGGCACACAGGTCTGGCTGAGCCCAAATCATTGACTTTTTCTTTCCAACCTGGGGAAGTTGAGGGTAGCAGGCTGGGCCCCTCAGGATGGCCACAGGAACCTGAGGAGGAGGAAGGGCAGAGGCTCAGATGGGCCAGTTCTTAAATGCTCCCCTGGAGAGATGACAGGGGTCAAAGCAGCCTGATCTGTCCCGGGACATGCTCAGCCGGGTTCCTGCCTCCTGTACAGGTCGTGACAATCCCCAAGGCCCCTCCTGTCCTGTCCAGGATGCTGCTCAGCAGTGGGCTCTGCAGCTCCTGCCCTGCCTTCTCCTGATGGATTAATTGTGGCCAAGGGCAAGTCAGCCACTAAGCTGGTTCCCCGGCTCCTCTCAGAGGCCCTGCTGCCTAGAAATCCAGTGTTGCTCTTCAATATCCAACAAACAAGGTTTACGTTTCACAGCTCTACACAGTGGCTCCACCCTGTGATCTCCTTGAATCTTCACTGTCACCCTGAAAAGCAGCCATTATTATAGTCCCGTTTGTCAGATGAGGAAAGTGAGGCTTGTTAGCAGGGTATGGGGCTGGGACTTGGTCCGAGCCTCTGGGACTCTGAATGAAGCGGCGCCACTGGCATTCTTGGGCATCTCACAAACTGGCCCTCAGTGACCGGAGCTGGACAGGGAGCCAGAGGCCAAGGAACGTACAGGGTTTTTAGTTGGAGTTGAGGGTTTCAAATCACTTTCCCAATGTTACACAGTTGTTGTGTTGAAAGAGCAAAGATTCAAATTGAGAGTCCATAAACTCCACCCTGGCTGGTGTGGCTCAGTGGATTGAGGGCCAACCTGCGAACCATAGGGTCACTGGTTCAATTCCCAGTCAGGGCACATTCTTGGGCTGCAGGCCAGGTCAGGTCCTCCAGTAGGGGGTGCTTGAGAGGCAGCCACACATTGATGTTTCTCTCCCTTTCTTTCTCCCTCCCTTTCCCTCTGTCTAAAATAAATAAATAAAATCTTTTTTCTTAAAAGTCTATAAACTCCAACACTCAGACTCTCAACCCCTGCAGTCAAGAGGTCTCTGCAGAGAGACTGTTAAGAAAGCCAATAAGTGGAGTCAACTTTGGAAAATGCTACTCAGCTCCTTCGTGGGGACCCGCAATGCACACAGGGCTACGAGAGGCCAGGGGAAAACCTGGGGCAACAAACCTGCTGCATCAGGCTTAACCCAAATCCTTCTCGCAATTCCCCTTTCAGGGTTCATCTTCCATTCGCATTAGCCAATGTGTCTATAAGGATATTTATCTCAGCACTGGTGATAACAACAAAAAATCAGAAACATCCTAAGTGTCCAACCCCAGGAGATCCGTTGAATAGTCAGAGCACACACCTAAGGTGAACACTTTTAAGCCATTAAAACTGTAGGTTAGATCTGTATTTACTGACATGGAAAGAGGCCCAGGACAAAGTGCTGAGGGAAGGGCAGGCTTCCAAACAACCTGACTCCATTTGGGTAGAACGCTAGCTCTACAAATGCGTGCGTGCACATGCGTGCATGCGTGTGTGTGTGTGTGTGTGTGTGTGTGTGTGTCTACTGAAAGAGAGAGATGAAAGAACCTTTTCAAAGAGTAATAGCAATAATGATGGTTTCCTTGGTGGTAAGATTGCAAGGGTTTATTGCTTTCTTGTGCACTGTTTGAGATGTCTGCAGAGAGCATGGATAAAATTAAAGAAATTATTTGAGTTGCAAGGGAAATAGCCAGGACCTCTTCTTAAAAGGCACAAGTCCGTACCCAAGGCACCAGTCACAGGGCGTTATGGGCTCTTGGCAGAAATTGTGGGGATGATTACGCAGGATAGTTCCAGAGGCTTCTGGGAGTTTCTGGATCATAGTTAAGATAGGGAATCCTGCTCCAGCACCCTTGGGAGCACTTAATGGAGCGAAGATCTCAGGTGACTGCAGAAAGAGTGCATCCCCAGGCCCTGCATCCCCCCCACTCTAAGGAAGAGGGAAGCAGGCCTGGGCCTGCCGGGTCCCAAGGGCGCAGCTGTACTCACTGCTTACATACCCGCTTCTGGCAGGACTGGCGGATGTCCTCCAGCTCCTCCTCCTGGTCCTCGCGGTCCTTCTGGTGCATCTGCTTCATCCGCTCTATCTCCAGCTCAAACCGCTGGCGGAGCTGGGGGGCAGCAAGCACAGCCCATGAGGGTGGCCCTCGCCCACTCCGCTGGCCCCCCACGTCATGCTCTGTATTCCAGCTGCACCTTTCATTTTGGGAGTGCACGGATGAGAGTCAAGGTGTGCTGCCCAGGGCGGCCAAAAACAGTAGATCAACAACCAGGAAGGCCAGAAATAGTAGATAAACAGCCTGAAGTCTGCTCCTAGCCCTTCCTGTGGTCCTAACAGACGTCACAAATCCCACTCTTTCCTACTGAGCTACATGCAGCCTCAGAATCCTTCTGCACGCCCTCACGTGGATGAAACCTCTGTCACCTCTGGGGCAGACCTCGGTGCTGGTTTTCGGATGGGTGGAGAGGTAAGTAGGTGGACAGTAGGAGAAAATTTGGGTCATGAAGACATGGAAGACTGCAGAGGGAGATACCGGCCCGAGATGTCACCTCAGACAATTGACTTTGTCTCTGATTGGTTAGTTCGCCTTCTCCGTAGGAAACCACCATCCTAGAATGCTCTTGTGAGGGTTCAAGGAGCTGATCCCAGAAAAGCATGTAGCCCAGGGCCTGGCACGTGAATGTTACTGCCTCTTTCACCACTGTCTTGAAAACAGAAAGGACTTCCCAGCAGCCTGACATAACAGACGCTGGGACCCCATGAAGGAGTCATCTCATACACAGACCCTCCAAAACTTGCTCAGAACAGGCAAAGAGCTATGCATGACATTGAACCACATGAGGCTGTGCCCTGACCGGTGTGGCTCGGTTGGGCATTGTCCTGCAAACCGAAAGGTTATAGATTCTAGCCCCCATCAGGGCAAAGGCCTGGGGTGCAGGTTTGGTCCCCAGTCGCGGTGCGTACAGGAGGCAACTAACCAATCACTGTCCCTCTCTCATATTGATGTTTATCTTCCTCTCTTCCTTTCTCTCTAAAAATGAATAAAAATTTTTTAAAAATTGTAAAAAGAATACGTGAGGTTATATCACAGTTTTTGAAATCGAATGGTTCCAGTTCTAGTTCAAGGTTTCACTTTCTTGAGCTGGATAAACGAGAGACTAACCCAAGCTCCTGCTTCTCAAATTTTGTGGCACATCAGAATGACCTCATACATTTTTTAAATTTAAATTCCAGAGCTTCACCCTAGACCTATCAAATCAGACTTTCCAGGGGAGAGAGTCCAAGAACCTGCACTTTTTAGCTTGCATTTATCTACACTCTTTAACGCTCTTGGTCCCCAAAGGAACACTTAGGGCTCAACACATGGGTTACATTATAGAAACTCTGACCACTGACCACACTGCCCCAGCACCTCCCACCAAGCTTCCAGAAGGTTACAGTGACCATCCTCAACAAGAAAATTAAGTTGAGAAAAAACAATCTTGGTCTTTGAAAACGCTCATGGATGCTATTCTCTGCTATGGAGGGCTGGGTGAAGAGGAGAAAGGATAGTGTATGTCCCAGCCCTTATTACAGTTCTCAGCATAAAGTATGCTCACTTTAAATGTCAGCTTTCTTCCTCGCCTTCTTTAAAACGACAGAGGTTATGGCAAGATAATCCAAAATGAGGAGCTTAAGCAAGTAAATAAAATATTTCTTCTTCATTTTTTTCCTACCCACTTGGTCACCCCTGACGTCTGCAATACCATTTATGTCAAGCTTATATGAGCTAACATAAAACCCCCTGGAAAAAGTGCTATATTGTAATCAATAAACATCTCCGGGGTGCCTACAAGGGCACAATGCAGGAGGAAGTTATGGGTGAAGCTAAAGATGAATGGAAGTGTTGAGTCAGCCTCACCTCCCATGTAGGGTGGGGATGGGCGGTTAGGAAGGTGCGCTGATTTTCGGGTCCCTGAGGTTGCCGTACTGCGTGTCTGCTTGAACACTGGGTCCCCTGGTGGTTTCTTAAAGAGCTGACAGTTTTCCAAAGGGCTTGATTCATTTTTTTAGAGTGAAAGGAAGAGAGTGGCAGACATCGATGTGAGACAGAACATGGAGCGATTGCCTCCTGTATGCATCCCAGCCAGGGATCAAACCTGCAACGTAGGTACGTGCCCTGACCAAAGATCGAACCCATAACCTTTTGGTGTAAAGGAAGATGCTCCAACCAACTTAGCCACCCAGCCAGGGCCAAGGGCTTGCTTTATTCTTGACTCTGGGCTGCTAGGTGATGTTGCGCCATCCTCCATGCCCTTTAATGTCCTACACAGGTACTCCCGCTCCTGCACGCACCTTCACCGATTTATGAGGTTGGGGGGATCTAGGGGACTGACCGGGCACCGATTTCATTGTATAGATGAGGAGACTGAAGTGAGAGAAAGAGAGAGCTTGCCTAAGGTCACACAGACAGTAGGCTGCCTCGAGGACTCCATCTGGTGGGATGGTATCGCAGCTCCTTAAATGCCACATGACTGCCCTGCTCCAGGCCTTCGCACAGTCTGCTCCTCCTGCCTGGAATCCTCTTTGTCAGCCAACTTAGATTCATCCTTCAGCTTTCAGCTTTGGTAAATGTCCCTTCCCGCAGGAAGTCTTCCCTGATTGTTCTCCCAACTGGGCTTCCAAGACCAGATCTGCGAGTTACCCTTTCCATAACACTCAGCATGACTGCAAACTTTGGGAGGGTAGAGACCAAGTTCTGGCTTGTTTGCAGCTGCATCCTTAGCAAGTACAGGGCTCATGACACAAAGTAGCTGCTTAATAAATACCGGCCAACTGAGTGACTAAATGAGCTGTTTTATGAACTGTTCCAGACTCTGTCCCTCCACATTCGCCACACCTGGGTCTCCATACTCAGCAGGACCTTTCCTGATGGACTGAGGGTAAGCAAGAAGCAAGAGCTGGCTCCCCAGATGCCACCCCCCAGCCAGCTCCCCCCCACACACACTCTCCACCCTCCAACCCCTCCACACCCCCCACTTCATTAGAGCTGCTCAGAGTTCCCTGCTTTGCATATTCTCACTGCTGGCCAACCTTCTAGAAAAAGGGTTCCCAGCCTTAAAACGTCTTCAGAAACATTGCGCCTTGTAAAATCCCATGAGAAATTTCTTTAGAGCTCAGCATCAGGAAAAGCTTTGCTTCCCCTTGGGAAACTGGTGTGTTCTTATGTTGGGGAAAATAAAGGCATGCAATTCACATTCCCTTTTTCTCTTTGGCCACCAGGAATTTTAGAGCTAAAACAATTAAGTGTATAAGATCACTCATTTTGCATATCTGCATATGAATACACTGTCCCCACCCCTCCTTAACATCTGTCTTAATTTGTGTTTTTATGGTTCAAATTGTTGTATTTATATTTTTTTCTATTTTGTTGTGCATACATCTTACAAGCTGCCTCAAATTCTTCCTGGAACATGGTGGGTATATAAACAAACAAGCAGACAAATAAAATATTCATTTGATACTTTGTTGAGCATGCTGGTACTGGAGGATTTGCTATTCCTGCCTTATTCCCCTCAGTTATTCTGCATTTCCTAAAGACCAGCACTCCAGTCTTCCTCGAGAGTGTGCACAGTGCACACAGTAGGTATTCAAGGCACTGTGGAGTCGCATGGTGCAGGCTCCAAATCCTGTCCCTGCCACTTTGTCCACACCTCTGAGCCTCAGTGTGCACATTTGCAAAGTGTGGGCAATTAATACCAACATCTCTCTATATGAGGTTCTTGCAAAGAGCCATGAGATCATAGCTGGGGAGAGCCTGGAGCTGAGTCTTGCACACAGACAACACTCAATAAATGTCAGATGTTGGGTCAACACCAGCTGTGTAACTGGCCTCATCTAGGCTCTGCAGATGTCCTGATAAGCAAGATAAACAAAAAAAACCTCCCTTCCTCAAACTTATGTCCAAATGGGGAAGAAGAGCATTGAGTAATTTTTTAAAAACACTATCGACTGTGATGGCAGCAAGTACTATGAAGGACGAACCAGCCAAAGAGATGGAAAGTGAATGTGCATGGGGGTCGGGGGCGCAGCTGTTTTCAAGAAGGTGCTCAGGGCAAGCTCCTCCGAGGAGGTCACACTGAGGCTTGCAGGAAGGCAGCAGTGGACTCGATAGTGAAGGATCTGAGTGTCAGACCTCGGGGGTTAGAGGTTCTCTGGGGTAATAGGGAGCCACAGAAGGATGAGGAGCAGCTGGGTGAGGTGCCCATGTTGTATTTTAATAACATCCCTCTGCATCAGAGTTGGCAAGGGACAGCGTTCCTACCTGCTCCAGCTGCTTGATAGTGTTTTCCTGCTGGCTCTGGACTTTCTGCTGCTCAAGGGCACTGGATTCCAGCTTCCAGAGCCTGTCTTTCAAGCCAGCGATGCCGCTTTCCCCCAGCGAGGGTGACTGTAGCAGCTCACACTTTTGGCTCTGCAGCATCTCCACCTCCTGCTTCAGCTTCGAGGCCTCCTGCTCCTTTTGCTGCAGAGGCAAAGAGGATGGAGATCAGGAGTCATGTGGCCATGCCCCCTCCAGGGTTCCCTCTACAATCTGCTGGAACTTGCCACTTTTCGGTGCATGCCGGCTGCACTCTGCCATGCAGCTCCTCAGAGTGCCCCCTGTGGGACACCAAGGACTGCTCTCTGGGGCAGCACGGACAGGCAGGGTGGGAGAGTGATGCCTTTGCCCCTGGACTTAGACCTCAAAGCACAGAAAGGGAGTGCCTGCCCCATTTGTAAGCTGTGCACGTGCTGAGGCCGAGGTTGAGATGGAGCAGGGAGGCAGAGTGCCCAGAAATGACCCTCCCAGCTCGGAAACACACATGGTCAAAGAACTTCAGGCCAGATCATGAAGGGGTTGCATAACAGGCTAAGAGATTCAGAGGGTCTCCCCAGGGTCACAGGGAGCCACAGCAGCGTGAGAAGCAGCACAGTACAGTACCGGTGTCATATTTTAATAAAGCCCCTCTGCCCTGGAGCCTATATGGGACAGGGCACTGGCCCTGGACAGGGCAACCGCTACCTCGTTCTGCCTGAGGCTCACACCTCCCAGGTGAGCACCTCAGAGCCCATGCGGGTGACCAGAGCAAATTCAATACTTCAAGCGAGGGAGGTCTGGTTACCAACCTGCTGTCTGCTGATGCTTTATTAAAACGCCCTGAGATTCATGGCTCCAAGTGGCTGGCAGGCCAGGACACCCACACAGAGCTCCCTCCCTGTCACCACCTCCAGCAGGCGCGTGGTGGGGTATCCTGAGACCCAGAGACCAAGAACCACGAGGCCTCCATGTATCCCATCCCTTACCTTTAACTGCTGCTGAAGCTGGCCCAGTTCCCACCGGACGCTGGTGTTCTCCTGGGTCACCTTCTCACGGAGTCCCTTCTCAAACACACACTCACCCAGAGCCTGGGCAAGCTGCATGTCAAACCTGCCCAAGCAGAACACATGTTATGCATGTCATGGCACTGAGGTGGGGCACCTGGGCCAGGGGAGGAGAGGAGCTGGGGAGAGGCAGTCAGCTTGCCAGGAACCGAGAGAAAGAGAGAGAGAGAGCGAGCTCTCGCCAAGTACAAGCACGCGTGAGTGCAAAATGACAGTGGGCTGGATGCTTTCATGCAAGGTCAGGGATGGTGGCTATGTGGTAGGAATCTGGAATACTAGAGAGTAACTTTTGGGGTTTATATAGAGTTTAATATAAAAATACCGAAAGCTTATTTAAAAATGTAAAAATAGATAAAAATTAGAATAAAACTATATATCACTGGAGAATAAGAATAAAAAACATGTACAGAAAAATCTGATCTATCTGGTTTGCCAAAATATGCCAAGAACCTTTATCCCTTCGAGGCCGAGGTCTGATATCTCATAGTCACTGGCCGATGAATGGATGAATGTAGACACCCACCGAAGCAAGGGAGAGCCCACATTTCACGTTTTACATGCTGTCACTGGGCTTATGTACTGACGACCCCCGTTAGAGCACGTAACTGCTGATAAAATGCCGGGCGTTCATACATTCAGTCTTGTCTTCCTTTGTTTCCCCAGCAGATAACACATAGACTAGAAAGGCCTAGTTAGGGCCATCCAGGACTTAGGAAGTGGCTCATTTGGGGCCCACCCGCCCCTCCAGGATGGTGACCACTGGGTGAGAAGTACTCCCTGGACTTGACATCATTCCAAGGGGTCATCTCAGCCTCCAGTCCTTATCACAGAGGAGGAAGCCAACAGAGGTGGCTCTGCCAAGCCTCAATGAGCTGTGACTTTGGTCACTCCCCTCGGACCACATAGAAAGACTCCAGGGAACTTGGTGTGACTGGAATGGCCAAACTGGGCATGGGGTTTGGGGCTTGGTGAAAAGGAGGTCTCCCTGTTACGAGTTTATCCAATGTCCTTTAATACTAGATGGTGGTTCTAAGCCTTGGGCTCCTAAGAAAGCCAATTCTGGGTCACACAAGGGAGCCACTCCTACTATTGGAACTTCCTAGGAGCTTTCTGATTGGCTGTTGGTGGCATCATTCAAGAGGAGCTACTGGCTGCCTCTGAATGGAAGCATTGTGATGATAACACTGATCTAGCAATCCCAAAGCAAGACATGCCTTATTCTATCCATTTTACAGAAGAAAAGTGGAGTGATTGATTAGCCCAAATTGCCAAAGTCATAGAAGTGGACTTGAACCCATGTTCTCTTCTGTCTTAGCTAGTTCCCCACCACCCACCCATGCCCTGGAATAGCTGGGGAGAAAGACAGTGGGGGCCAGATAATGGCTGATATTTCAAAAGAGCCCTTGGCTTAACAGGCCACTTCATGCCAAAGAATGGCTCCTACAGACCCTAAGTTCTGGAACAAACTGACCAACCAAGGCCAGATGGATTTGCACACACCCTTCACCCCACCAGGAAAAGACCTGGGGTCTGGCCTCTGGTGAGTGTGGGAGACAGCCCAGCACAGGCCTTACCCCAAGGAAGCAGGCTGGGAGTTCCATCGGCCCTCAGAACTGAGCTTTGTAACCCATGGGGTAACCATGGCAATAAGAAGCCACCCTCGAATGGAACTATTCTGGACCACCCTGAACTCGGAAGGCAATGTCAGGACTGGAAACTCTACCGGTGTAGACACCCCTCTATCCTGGGCCCAGAGAACTGAGGAAGCAGCTGCACCTGCAATGTGACGCAACTCAGAGATGAGGAAGCACTGCTGACTTCTAGATCTCCCCCTCGCAAGAGTCACTCCGCCTGAGTTTCCGCCATGAGACTGAGACTTCCACTGCCCTCACTGGCGTCCTGCGGGGCCACTAATCCACCTAGAAAGATGATGGCTGCTATTTGCAATTAGCACCCCAACATAAATTAACTTCTGCCTAGAGATGGCAGCAGAGCAGAGGGCCTCCCAGGAGCGGTGCAAGTGTTAAGAGGAGGAAGTGTAAGTATGAAGAAATGGGGACCTTCCGGGGTGCATCATGGACAGATTCTTAAGTACCTGGGGTGAGGAAATCCGTCCAAGAGGGTGAGGGAAATTGCAGACAGATGGAATTTTCTGGTTGCGTAAACTCCAGGGGCAGACCCCTAGCCATCAAAGCTGCACCTCCACAAGCCTCTCAGAACAGTGGTGGGCCCCGCAGATGGGGACCAAGGTCATCGTAGATGGCAGAGAGACCCAGGGGACGACAGAGCCCATGCCTCTCTACTCACAGGTAGGTCTGATGAAGCCCCTCTTTAGCACCACAGGTCTGCTTAAAGTCCAAGGACCCCTCTAAAATATCAGTCACTCTCTAACCCAGAGAGGAGATGTCACTTGAGAAGGAAACAACCAAGGCAAGACTAAGCCATTTTCCCACTGCAAGGACAAGGTTTCACCAGAACTCCCATGAGAAGATGGAAAAAGAAACAGATATCGAGAAGAAGAGAAGAAACCGCTCTCATTTGGGTGGGGTGGGGATCATGCTAACAACTCCCAAAAGATTTTTTTTTTTAGATGAAGAAGCCAGCTTGGGAGAGCTCAAGGATAAAGGAGAGAAATTATGTTTAATACAGATGAAATTCAAAAGCTATGCCACTCCATGCAAATATTATTCATCTTGCCAAATCTGGGAAAAGAGCAAAGCCACGCCCTGGCATACGTAGGAGCATTTTTCCGAATTTTTATCCTGGACCCTCTAAAAGAGGCTGTGTTTTATCTATTTGCCTCCTATGAAATCTCCATGAGGTCTTGTCTGGCTCAAAACAAGGATCCCTGCACACCTCTGCCCTCACCAAGTGAGCAGCCGAGGTGTCCCGGGATCGAGGTGTCACAGGTGCGGAGCTTTTGCCTAAGGAAGACTGTGAGCGTGGACCCGGGTTCTCACTGCTACCACTGGCCAGCTCTGACAGCACCCCCAGGCAGACCAGTGAAGAGGGGCAGACTCACGGCTGGCGTCTTGCTCGTGCATAAGGTCCAGTCCCTGCCAGAACTGTCAACCTGATAGGAGGGTCTAAACCCTAAGTGAACCTGGCAGGGACTCGAGTTTTTGGCCTCTTCCACATTCTCGGTTCCCCTATTCAACAGCAGGGACAGAGAGGAACTCAGTTCAACTGTGCACACTAACTATATCATCTACGACTCATCACAACAGGGCGCATTCTCATCCCCTGCGCCATGGGAGGCTGAGGAAGGTAGATTGGCTTGTCCAAGGTCACACAAAGTAGAAAGTGGCACAGTGGGGCCTTGAACCCTGGGTGGTGTGGCATCAGCACCTTACACCCCCTCACCACCACGCTGAGCTATCTTTGCCCTCCACTATAAACTCTTCAAACTCTTCACTGGATTAAATGGGGAAGTCGAGGCCCAGAGAGGCCAAGAAATGTCCCTAAGGCCACATAGTCAGTTGGTAATAGAGCTGAGACTGGGTAACAGAAAAGAATGCTTTTGCTGGATTCTTGGGAGCAACTTACAGGAATAAGGTGTAAGGGGAGGAGGAGAAAATTTAGGCCAGAACAAGGGAGGTAAGCCCCATGGAGGAGGACCCCAACAGAAGTGAGGGGACTTAGGAGGAGAAGCCGGAGACCCCCAAAGACTCCAGCACCAATGCAGCCCCCGCTGCCCCACCCCCACCCCCGCCAGCGCCCAGGTAACAACGTGGACCGCGACTCACTTATTTTGCTTCTTCTCAAGCTCGTGGTTTCGGCTTTGCTGGTTCTCCAGCAGGACGCGGGTGTCCTCCAGGTCGCAGGTCAGGTTGCGGCACTTCCTCTTCAGTTGGTGAGCCAGTTTCTTGGCCCCCTCGTAAGCACTCTGCACCTCCCTGAGCTGCGGGGGCAACAGAACAAGTCACCCGCTTAGTCCAAGCAGCAGCCATAATGCAGAGAGAACAGACACTGGAGGCGGGGACCCTGTCCGGACACTGTCCTCCTAGGTCAGCTCCAGAGAGCTGCTTCTCTGAGCCTCAGTTTGCCCAGAGGTGGAATGGGGTCATTCCATTCATCTCTTGGGGTGGCTTTTAATGTTTCTCAATAATCCTCCTGCCTACAATCGCACGGATCCCTCACCTGCCCTGCCTCAACTTCCCAGCCCCTTGAATGCTGGATGATTAGTATCCCCAGCAGCTGGCATGAGCTGGGGAGTGGGTGAGCCAGGAAGCAGCCAAAATGGCACACGAAGAAAACCTCAGCAGGAAACCCTCAAGACAGGCTCGAAGGTTAGAGCAGGTAAGTGGCACCCTGGACGGCTGGCGTCCATGGCCATGTACACGCCTGGCCGTAAACACACCAAAAGCCAAGCCTTCGTGCATCTTCCTCCAGGAAACATCCTCCCAAAGGTCCCAGTTTCGATCTGGGAGAGAGAGCAGCTCAGAACCATCGCTTTGAAGAAATGGCCTCATTAAAGAGTTGCTTTAAATAAGCAAAACGCTGAGTTAATGAAGCCTGTAATTCTAAATTCAGTATTTGAAGGCAAATGAGATGTTTTCTTATATTCAGCAGCTCAGAAAAGGTTGCGGTTTTATTACTTTTTAATGTAGCATGACTATCCCCTTTCCTTGGGGATACTGACCCAACTTTATAACTCGCTGTGAAAGAACTGGGCTGCCTCCCTGCCTGGGCACCTCTCTGGGTTTATCTGCAGCTCGGGAAGTCTCTCGCAGGACCGCCGTATAACATCCGTCTCAAGTGGAAATCCATCGCCACTGTGGAGGATCATGCGGCTCACTCCCATTGTTTACAAATTCCATGTGAGCCCACCCTGGCCCACCTGGGCAAGGTGACCTCATGATACCCTTCTCTCATGGGGAGGAGGGGCACATAATAAAAAGGCAAACATGACCTCAGCTCTCATGACACCTACCTCTACTAGGGGGACCAAGAAAAAAAAGCAGATAATCACGATACAGCATGACGAGGCTGATAACTTGGAGAGTCTGCACCAGGGAAAACTTTCTTGAGGGAATAACATCTAAGCTGAGATCTTAAGAACAGGTGGAGATGTCAAGGTAGAGGAGAGAAAAATTGTTCTAGGAAGAGGAAAGAGCATATGCAATGGCCCGAAGGTGAGAAAGAAGAAGGTATTTTCTGAAGGAGAAAAAAAAGACAGTACAGTGGAACTGAAGAGGGAGCCCAGGAGTAGACCCCTTAAATACAGTCAACTGGTCTTTGACAAAGGAGCAAAGGCAAAACAATGGAGAAAAGAATCTCCCAGCAAATATCCAGAGCTGGGACAACTGGACAGTCACGTGCAAAGAAAGGAACCTCCACACAGACCTCACACCTTCACAAATACCAACTACGGTGGATTGTAGGTCTGAATGTCAAATGCATGTACTACAGACCTTCGAGAAGGTAACACAAAAGAAAACCTAGATGACACTGGGTTTAACAATGACTTTTTAGATGTGACACCAAAGGCATGATCCATGAAAGAACTGATAAGCTAGAATTTGTTAAAATTGCCCTGGTTGGTGTGGCTCAGTGGACTGAGTGCCAGCCTGGGAACCAAAGGGTCACTGGTTCAATTCCTGGTCAGGGCACATGCCTGGTTGCAGGCCAGGTCCCTGGTTGGGGGCATGTGAGAGGCAACCAGTTGATATATCTCTCACACATCAATGCTTCTTTCCATCTCTTTCTCCATCCCTTCCCATCTCTAAAAATAAATAAATTTAAAAAATCTAGAATTTGTTAAATATTCCTGCTCTGCAAAAGACTATCAAGAGGATAAAAAGACAAGATAGACTGAGAGAAAATATTTGCCAAAAAACATATGTGACAGAGGACTGTGCTCCCAAACATATAAAGAACTCTTAAAACTCTACAAAAAAAAAAAAAAAAAAAAAAAAAAAAAAAAAAAAAAAAAAAAAAAAAAAAAAAAAAAAAAAAAAAAAAAAAAAAAAAAAAAAAAAAAAAAAAAAAAAAAAAAAAAAAAAAAAAAAAAAAAAAAAAAAAAAACTTAATTAGAAATTGGGGCAACAACTCATTAAAACAAAGTTTAATAAGAAAAAAAATTGGGATAAAGACCTTAACAGACACCTCACCAAAGATAGATAGAAAATTTGAAAAGATGTGCCAGATCACAGTTCACCAGGGTAGTGCAAATGAAACAACAATGAGATCACAGCACACACACATTGGACTGGCCAAAATCCAGAACGCTGACAACACCAAATGCTGGCAAGGACGTGGAGTAACAAGAACTCTCATTCAGTGCTGGTGGGAATGCAAAACGGCACGGCCGCTTTGGAAGACGCTTTGGAAGACGCTTTGGTGGTTTCTTACAACATGAAACATTCTCTTACCATATAATCCAGCACTCACGGCCCCTATAATTTACACACAGAAGCACAAAACTATGCCCACACAAAAACTTGCACACGAATGTGTACCACAACTTTACTCAGACTTGCTGAAATGTAGAAACCACCAAGATGCCCTTCAGTTGGTTAATGGGTAAATAAACTGTGGTACATCCAAACTATGGAATATTGTTCAGCACTAAAAAGAAATGAGCTATCAAGCCATGAAAAGACATGGAGGAACCTTAAATGCACATTACAATACTAAGTGAAAGAAGCTGTCTGAAAAGGCTGCCTACTACATGATTCCAACTGTGTGACATTCTAGGAAACGCAAACTATGGAGACAGTGAGGCGGCCAGCGGTGGCCAGGGGCTGAGGGAAAGACATGAATGGTGAAGCTTGGGGAAATTCCAGGGTGGTGAGACTACTCTGTATGAAACTCATGGAGGACACATGTCATCAGATATTTGTCCACACCCATGAAGTGCACAACACCGAGAGTGGAGCCTAATGGATGGTCTTCGGGTGATAGTGACATGTCCTGTAGGTTCACTGGTTATAGCAAACGTACCCCCCTGGTGGGGATGCTGAGAGTGGGGGCAGGGGGTACCTGGGAAATCTCTGCATCTTCCTCCAGTTTTGCTGGGAACTGTAAACAAGTGTGGCTGAACTCAGTGCTGTGCTGAAGCTGGCTGAGACCAACTTATGAGAGTTGCTTCTGAACATCACCTCCCAATCCTACATTCGGTGACAACACAACAGTAACCTAAAATTGGCTATGGTGGGAAAATTTACACCACGGAAATTGGCAACTGGCAAATGCTATCCATCGGGGGTGTGTTCGCCTGCTTGTGAGTTTAGGTTCAGAGAGCGGGTGGACCTGCACAGCACCGGGTGCAGTGCAGACCGGTTAGAACGCAGACTGGGGGTGGTTGGAGACAATGCGGAACAGGCAGAGAGGCTAACCTATCATCATATTCCTCAAGAAACGCCACGTAAGACTACATTACATTTGTCATGACAAGCTGCACTTTCAAGAACAAAGGGGAAATGGCAGAATATCAGAAATGAGGAGGACACGTAACTGGAGCCATAACGGTACACGCGGACATTACGGCAGCCGGCTGGCAGAGAGGAGCGGCCGACAGATGCAGAAATACCCCTAAGGACAGAGGCTGTGCTGGAAGCCTGAGGCCCACTGGGGAGTCAGAACAAAGGCCCTTGGATTAAGTGAGGGCCCTCCAACAGCTGCACCTCAGTGAGAAGGGGGTACTGAAAGTTCTGCCCTCTGGCCTGCAAGGAGGTGAGAAAGCTCGTTGCCACTCTGACTCAGGGTGGGGGAGAAAATGTCCCCGTAAGAAACCACAACCCCAGGTCGGGACCTCAGGTAGGCTGGGAGCCCAAGTGGGCACCTGGCACGCATCGCAGACTCCCCCCCCCCCCCGCTCCGCCCCGCAAACGGAGCATTCGCATCATCGCAGGGGCTGCTGCAGAGGTGAGTGCAGAGGAGCTGCTTCTACGGGAACGCATCCACAGCACTGTGGGCAAAACGCCCCTCTCATCAACCGAAAGTTACAAAAACGAAAAGAAGATCAACTCACGATAAAAAGAAAGCTAAACACACACACAGAAATCTACCGCAAGAGTCAGCAGGAAGAATGGGAACTATGCACAACAGCCCCCGGCGGGTGTGGGAGGAGGAGCTCACGGTGGGAATCTACGAAACGTACAAGGAGTCAATCCGCTGTGACAGTCAGCACGACTTGGGGCAACGGAACAGTGTGGGAGAGTCTCGGAAGGAGCCTTTGGCTGCAGCGTGGCAGGTGGTTGCGGGGAGAGGCTGGAGGCAAGGAGACCAGTTAGGAGGCTGCTGCTCTGGTCCAGATGAGAGATGCAGGGGGCGGGTTAGAACAGAGGCAATGGCAGTGAGTAGCATCTGAGTGTTGTAACAGAATCTCCCGATCATTTCATTGAAGAGAAATCTGAGGCTCAAAGTGTGAAGTGATATCCACAAGGTCAGAGCAGAAACGGAACTCGAACTCAGACCTCCTGAGTTCATGTTCACATTCATTACAATACAGAAGTCTCTCCCAGCGTAGAATACCCACCGGCAGAGGAAATATTTTCCATATCCCAAGTGACCAGCACTTGTGACAAGAGTGGAGGTGGGAAAACATGCAGTGATCAGTGCGTTCCTTCCCCCTGCCCACCTTGAGTGCAGGTGGAGGGGCGGTTAAGAACCGGCATGCTCTCCAACCCCTTCATGAAGCAGCCTACCTACTGCCTCTTACCTGCTGCTCCAGCTCCCTCCTGGACGTCAGCTCCGAGTCCAGCCTCTCCTCAAACTGCTGCAGACGCTTTCTGAGAAACTCGTTCTCCATCTGCGCACAGTCGAAGCGCACCTGCCACTCGTCCGCTGTTTAACAAAGTTGGGGGAACCAGGACAGAAGGCTGGGTGAATGAGGGTGGCTCTCTTCTTAGCAATCTGTATATAATTTCATGACGTTAACACAGTTCCCGGGGCTTGACCCAGAACCTTGGGTTAGGAAATCTTGCTTAGGTCCAAACTTCAAAGAAAGAAACAAGCCACTTCCTCCAGGCAGCCTGTCCTGACCACCCCTAGTTATCTCAAGTAACTGAAGGCTCACTATCCTAAGCTCAGTTGCTTTATACTGTGCAATTTCTCCACAAGTGGACACATACCTTTCTTTAAAAAAAAAATTCTGAGGGCAGGGGAGAAGTTTTAGTCATTTGTGGATCCCCAACACCCTCTAGAAGAGTGCCCCACACAGACCTTTCCCTGCACTGATACAAGCTCACCAACTGCTATTGTCCCACTGGCCAATCATGTTGGGTGACGGAGCATATAACGAGTGAGTGCTGGCTGAATTAAGAAATCAGTGAGTAGGAAAGTATCCACCGAATGAAGAGCAGCAGAGACACTGATCACAGGATGTCTCCACGAGATAATAGAACAATACTTTGATTCAATAAAAATCTGAAATAATCATTTGCTGGTTGATGAAAGCCCTTTGGCTGAATAGGTAGGCTAGACCAAATTATGATTGTTCTTTTGACCATGTAAATAATGAAGTAATGTCCTGTAAAATAACAGAGTTTTGGAAAACATTCTACAAGTGGAAATCTTAAAACAGAGGCAACCCAGTCTCCATCCATCTGTCCACCCACTTATTATGATTTCCTTCGTCTACTTTCCATCCCTCTGAACGCTTACTGAGCACACCACTCCACACCAGGGACACGGGGTAATGAATACGAAAGTATTACAGCTTCTAGGAGAATCTAGTGGTGGAGACAAACACATTGAGAGCCAACATGATGAGGGCTCTCAAACAGGAAGCTCAAGGAAAGCTAGAAGAGGACTCAGACTCATAAGGGCAGCAAACATATTTCTGTTCACCATTGTGTCTCCAGGTCTTACTACAACGCCTGGCATGTCATAAACGCTCCATAACTTTCATTTGCTAGGTGGATGCGTGGATGGATGGATGGAATTAATACATGGATAGATAAATGGATGATAGAGTAGACGGAGAGGTGGGCAAGCGGCTGGGTGGACAGACTGATGATGAATGGATGGTAGGACTGAGGTCTTCAAGGTGGTGATCCCAATAGAGATTCCCATAAAACTAACCCAAACAGAAGAATGACATAATTGTAAGGAGTAAGCTTGTTCAAGTTTTCACCAGGATAAATAATATCACAGTGGGAAAAAAATCCTGTCCCTCCCCTAGGAGAAACACTGCAAGTGGCAAACAGCATGGCCTGCAAAGGAAAGAGGAAGCAGACAGCATCTCTGCCACTGAACCATGTGCGCCACGCTATGACAGCTACGAAGTGCCGCAGAGCGAGTGCCGTGAGTGGGTAACCCGGGCAGACGAGGAACTGCGCTCTGTTCTCCAAGGCTGGTGTCCAGCTCCAACCACCCTCCCCCCCGGGAGGCATTCTTAATCAGTACGCATCATTCAGCACTTCACTACCCAGTGACATTTAGTTACATTTTTTCCTGGACTTTTCTGACCTCTCCATTTATTTTGCAAGTTTCTTGAAAGCAGGGCCCAATGAAAATTCTTCTATAACCCCACAAGAGTCCAGCTCCATGCTAGATGTGCACCATAAAAAGTTCTCTTTAATACTTTGCCACACTTGGAGAAGAACACAGATACTTTAAATAATTTATGCCCTGGCTTGATCCACGGTGGAGGTTGTGGTGGCAATGCAGTGGTGTGATTAAAGTGTTTTATGGCTTCCTCCAACTTTCCTATATTTTAGAAATTTTCTATAATGAGTATGTATTACTTGCATAATGAAAAACAAAATATTTGTGGGTTGGCTTCCTGGAAATGAGCACCCGGAGCTGAAAGCCCATATAACACCATGACTAATGTACTCATGAGCGAAGCACGTCTCGCCTCTCATCCGACTCCCGCATCTTTCCACAGAAAAACGAACTGGGAGAACCATTCAGACGTGAGTCACAGCCGGGACGGAACTGCAGTCGGCACTCTCCCGGAAAACTGTGCTGTCCCCCACTACCGGTCCTGGTCCTGGGCAAACGCCGTTCCTACTCCCCATGGGTATGTACCCCATGCCCTGTTGGGTGTCCCAAATCAGATAGTCTCAATCTCCCTGGGCAGCACCTGCCTGGAGGGGTAGCCAGGATGAGAGGAGAACAAGCAGGGAGTAGAAGGCAAACACACTTTGCCTCTCCTCCACCTCCTCCAGACCTCCGTTCCCCTGAGTGTCCCCGACATTTCTAGGGCAGCAATTCTCTGGGGGCACTGCAGGAATGATGTCAACATTTTATAAAAGCTGATAGACGCTGGGCAGCCTTCTCACCTAACTCATTCAGCCTGGGCACAGGAGTTGACAGAGAGGTCGCAGGGCCCATCCAGCCACGGCACAGAGCCCCCAGCCGCTGCGTGAGACAGGCACCACCGGGAGCCCCTGGCTCTGCTGAGCACGCCTATCCCGGGCGGTCCAGGGTCCTCTTACCTTCTCTCCAGTCGTCCAGGAGCTGCTGAGGGCCTGACACTGCCTTTAAATGAGGGTGGCAGTGGTTTCTGCCCCAGAGGTACCACGCACGGGTGGTGACCCCACTCCCAGCACTGACGGCAGCAACGCGAAGGAGCGAACAGCTGCCCAGCACTCTGCGCCACGCGGTCTGTGTGCGCTTGTGACCACAGCCACTCAGGAAAAAAAGACACGACAATTTCTATGCCCAAAGCCACTCGGCTAATAAGGGATGGAATCTAGATTTAAATCTAGACACACAGTTTCATTGACTTTACTTTAAACCACTGAACTGCCTTCCTCAAAACTTATATTAAAAATATTCATATATATTTATATTCAAATATACGAATATATTTATATATAAATATATATTACATATCACATATAACTACAATATGTAATAAATTATATTCTGTAATATGTAATATATTATAATATAATGCATATATTATATATAAATACATAGTATATGTTTATATGGGAATATAAATATATTATATAAATACATTTATATAATATTCATATATGTATTATAAATATATAATTATGTATTATTAATACACATAATTATTGTATGTGTGTAATCATATGTATTATAAATACATATAAATACATAGAATCTCCATATAGTATGTATTTTTATATAAAGGTATCTTGCCATAGAGCCACTATTTTTTATCATTCTTTGCACCGATCACATTGCTAGTTTATTATTTGGGATGCTGGTGGCTCATGTGCTGAATGCCGGCCTGTCCCACTAAACCGTGAGCTCCCAGAGGGCAGGGTCTGTGTTTGCTCTGCCAAAGTCTCAGCCCCCAATGCAGTCTCTGGTGCAAAGTCAGTCCTTAGTGTGAATGGGCAGATGGGTGGGTGAATGAACAAATAGGAATGAAAGAAAGAAAAGGACAGCTTTTGCCACTAGCCTCTAATCCCAAGGGCTCCGATCTGCTCACCTCCTCCAGTGCGACTCCTTTCCAAGTCATTCAACTGAATTTTCTGCTGGGCTTCTTCCAACTGCTTCTCTACTTCTCCCAAACTCTTCTGGACTTGCTCATACTTGCTCTGGAAGAGAAGTTCAAGGTGTCAGACCACAGCTGGCCACCTCACCGTGGAGCCTCCCGCCCCGGATGGGCCATTCCCTGCACAGCCCTCACCATGGCACCTCCACAGCCAGGGACCACCCACCCTCTGCACCTTCCTCAGCCAGGGCACCTCTAAGACCAAACCTTAGTAAGACCCAAACGTCCCCCAGGACCTCGAGCATGGGTGTACATCTTACTGAGGCTTTCTGATCCCAGATGCAAGCAAAGGGCACAGCCTGTTCACCCACACCCCCGCCACCCAGCACTCTGGACCACTCACCTTCAGCTCCTGGACCTCCCGAAAGGCCCGCAGCCGCTCTGCCTGCTCACTCTCCAGCACCTGACAGGCCATGTCCCCTTTGAAGCGCTCATCAGCAAGCTCTGTGGTCAAGTCAGCAATCTGGGACGAAGAGGGTTAAAGCAGTGTCACCCAGTGGGGCCACCAGCACCCCTGCCCCTTCACATACTCCACAGGACCACCGCCGACCCCCCAATGGACGAATCACAGGCTCTCAGGACAAGACAACCCTTCCGTGGAATGATGTGGTTAAGAACACAAACATCGGACTTTTCTTGCTCTTGGTGTGCTCGGAGTCTCGGCCCGACACTCACTAGCTGTGTGACTTTGAACCACACAGGAGCTGAGTCTTCACTGTCTCAGTTTTGGAGACCAGGTGCAAGCTTATGGATTTGTTCTGAGAACTAGGTGAGATAATCTGCATGAAGCTTAGCTCTGTATCTGGCACAGAGTCGTGTTCAATTAAAAAACAGTTATGCCTGTAGAGACCCTTCTTAGCCAGCCTTCCAGACACCATCTCGCCGGACCGACCAATAGCCTCCCTCAGTGAGACGCACTCACAGACGCGCACCACGCAGGAAGCAGGAAGCTCCCAGCTAGCAGCCCTTTCTGTGGAGATGGGTGACAGCCATGCACGTTACGTGTCGATCGATTCTGTGTGTCCCCAATTCTGTGTCACTTGGTGACACCTGTTGCATTACCATAATTACCCATTCAGTTAGCTATTGCATAAGCCTATCAAGTAAGACTGGACAAAGATGTTCCATAAAAACTTGGTTAAATGCTTTGGAAGGTTATTTTTTGTTTGTTTGGTTTTTTTAAAGGTGAGTTGCTTTTGAAAAACGGGGTTTCTGCATTCCAATTACTTTGCCATTTGCCCACTCTGAAGAAATCAAAGCGGGAAAGCACACCGTCATGTATTCGAGACACGGTTTAAGGAGGAAAGAGCCTGACTCAGACACTCACCCTACCTCTGTGAGTTAAGGAGGACGTGTTTAAAGTTAAAAATAAAAGTGTTTATTTTTTCACAAATTCCCTTGCACTGATTTTTCTTTCCAATTAACTGACCAAGGACAGATGCCAAATGGGTCAGGGCTTCTGTGGTATCACTGTTCCGACATGCAGCCTTCCAGGTTCAAGGTTAGGCCAAGGACAGTGAGGAGAGAAACATATGTGTGGACTGTTTATGGCCAAGAAGCTCAGAAACGGCCTTGTACAGGCAGGGGATAAAATCAACAGGCAAGGAAGGAAAAAAAACAGAGGCCAGGGACAGGGTTCAAGTCCAAACACAGCAACTAATATACTGTGTGACCTTGGACAAGTCTCTTCCTCTTGGGGGCTTTGCGCACTTGAGTTGTAAAATGCACTGAATGGAGTGATGTCCACTGTCCTGTCACTCGGATTCTATGCCAAAAAATGTAGTGCGTGAAGACATCAAAACACCTCGCTCTCCCGTCAGACCCTTGGGGTCACGCTGAGGGGTGACTGTGCAATGCTGTCACGTGGACAGGACACTGTGACCCTTCTAGGGTGGAACCCAGCTGCCCTGCCAAGCTAGCTCCCATCACCATCGTCCCCAAAACCATCCAGCTGCCCCGTGAAGAAGGAGGATGCAGACTCTTATGTTCTGACGTGACGAAATCCCCAAGATAGACTGCCAAGAGGAAAAACAGCCAAGTTGCAGGACAGAGTTTTGGTCTATTCCCATTTTTACGTGCACAGAAAAAGGTACTCCCAACCTGGTCATAGGGATTGTCCCCACCCCCAGCCCCACCCCCTGAAGGCAAGCTCATGGGGATCTCCAATTTCCTGGTGACATATTTCTGTATTGTTGACTTTTTAAACCCCCTTTGTATTCAGAAAAACAATAAACATCTTCAAAAACAGTGACCCCGCTGCAAAGCCTGGGCTGCTCTGCACCTTCCACGCAGCCTTCCCTTTTTCCTCTTCCAGCTCATCCACCCCCCATCCTGCTGACCCACCAGTGACTGCTCAGACCGATATGCAGATTTCCATAGAAATGGCTTAAGGGGAGTGTTCTGAAGGCACACAGCAAGTAAAGGGCTGAGCCGGAAGTTGAACCCAGATCCAGGTAACAGCCAGCAGTTAAAACGAAGGAGAGGCCTGCCCAGCGTGCTCCTGGCCAGCTTTGGGATGGGGCTTCCTTTTGCTATCCCTTACCCTGTGTTCTGGGGAAACACTTGCACCGCAGTGACCGGAGATGCTTGTTAAAATGCAGATTCCAGGATTCTTATATCCCCAGGATTCTTTGTGGTGGGACCCAGGGGTCGGATTTTCAGCGTACTCCAGGGTGATTCTTAGGCACAACCAAGTTTAAGAGTTACTGCCGTATAAACTGGTAGGATCTCCTCTTAACCTTGGCCTCACCCCGGGTTTAAATGGGCCAGATGGGGTTATGGCACACAGATGCACTGGAGCTGGACAAGTGACCATTTGCAACAGGCACCAAATCCGAGCCACTGCGATGCTGGAACGCCCCAGATCACGCTCCTCAGCCACGCCCCTCTCCCTGCGCTCAGCATTGATTGATCTCAAACATCAGGATGGTGTTCTCTCCACCTCAGCCAATTAGTGTGAAATTTAATTTGCACTAATCAGCATGGGCAAAGGGAGCACAAAATTACTTTAACACATTAACTTTGTGTTCCACAGAACCCAAGTCAGGAGCCCGAAGGACAATTAGCCTTTGCTAAATTGGGGGAAATGACAGGTGCTTTTCACAGAAGCAAGTTGCCCCTGACCTTCCCACAGACTCCTCTCCCCACATCACAGGGCCCAAGAGCTTCATCCACAGAAGTGAGGGGCAGGCTCCACACCCAGAGCTGCCAGGCAAATGCAAAATGGAAGCCAGTTTAACGAAGGGGAGAGCCTGGCTTACAAATTTGGAAAGGCCCTTGCGGATTCCTCAAGGACTGATTAAGCAGAGATTATTCCCAGATGTCCCCTGGATACACCACTTGGCCATATCGCTGGAAACCCCCTTTCCACCCAGGGACCATGACTCTGGGGTCTGCTGGAAACCAAGGACAGGAAGGAATGAATTTGCCGTGTATTTTACATTCAGTCGAACAGATCACACATCCTGAGCGCGGCGCCCTCTGCAGTTTGGAGGAACAGGTGGACAAAACATCAAGCACATGTGGTCCAGAGAGGTCACTGCCACCAGTCATTCATCACGAGAGCACCTACTGTGTGCCGGACCCTGGTCCTCAAGGACCCCACCATCGAGTTGGGGAGATAAGAAAACCACATGCGGGGCACCCACATCTTGGCCCGACTCTGCCCTGCTCTGCTATTCAGGGGCTCTCAAAACTCCCCCAGTCTTCTTTCCTACAAAAAAGCAAACAGCCCCTCCCTCTCACCCTCCTCCTCCACTTTCCAATTTAACTAACACAACCTGCCCATTCCTAAGGCTTGTACAAGAAATAGCTCACACTCATCCAACGATGGGGACATATATGCCTCTTCTTTAAACCCTTATGAGGAGGGTGATTTTGTTATTCCCATTCCACAGAATGGAGAACAGAGGCATTGAGTGGGAAATGATTTGCTGAAATCATAGCTGTTCAGTCACAGCTGTTCAAGTCCTGGGTTATTACTACGGCACTGTCCCCCATCCCCTGGCTTCTGACCTCCTGGACCCTGGGGGTCAGCAAGTCAGGTGTCATGATCCTCCTGGAGTAGTGGCTCAGGGAGGTTACGTTAAATAGCAAGCAGGGTACAAATCAAGGACTAGACAAGATCTGGACCCCTACAGGGCCACAGCCAAAGGGAACCTATGTGGACCCACCACAGAAGGGAAGCCCCAACCCCGTTAACCTGAGAAACTAAAAGAAAAAATGATAAAAAGAATCAGGAAAAAAAAAGAGGAAATGAATCAATAGGAAAGGGCCAACCTGACTGCAGAGGCAGCTGGCTGGTGTGGGGTTTGTTTGCCAAGGACAGTAAGCTGTGGCTGCAGATGCCAGTCTTACAGTGCCTGCCCCTAAAGCTGCCTTAGCCATTTAGGGAGCCTCAAAACAAATCTCAAGCTCAGTGGCCGGCTCTAGAGCGCTCCCAGAGACGCTGGGGGCCAGTTCAGCCATCACCCTGTGCATTTCTCTTCCCAGTCATCTCATCACCTGCTGCTAAGTGACAGTAATAGTGACCTTGATGATCACCCACTACTAAGTGACAGTAATAGTGATCTTGATAATAGTCAGCAGTACAGATGGTGCTTGCCACGTGCCCAGCACAGGTTTCCCCACAGCACCCTCACATCAACTCAGAGAGGAGGTACCACCATCTCCAGATTTCAGAAGAGGAAGCTGAGGCACCGGGGCGGAGACTCTCACCCAGGAATCCCCAGCCAGCCAGCGGCGGAGCTGCCTACGAATCAAGGCAGCCTGGCTCCTGATCACACCTTCAAACTGCCCCACGGGGGCTCAGAGAATACGTCCTGAATGAGATAATAAATATCTGTGAGTGAGAGTTAAAGGGAGCTCTCCACAGCCTCTGGCAGTTTGGTGGCAATGGGGACACTTTTGTAAAAACACCAGGAGAAGGGTCATGCTTCCAAGAGGGACACATGGAGATGGCATATTACCTACTGGCCTTGGGATGGAAGGGGCAGTTATGGGCTTTCACGAGCTTTAAAACAGACTTCAAGTTTGCTAGGTCCACCCTTCAAGAGGAAATAACTCTTTGGACATTGTCATCCACACATCCCATCTTGAAAGTGTTCTCTGGTCCACCCCTCACCTTCAGGATGGCATCTGAACCTCTAATATGGCTCTCATTGCCCCTGTGGGCTGGCCAGCTTCGTAGTCCAACCCCTACCCATAACCACCCCCCTGCACATGAGACCCTCCAAACAGTAGGACAGCAAGAGCCAGGCACGTCCCCACGCTCCATCTCTCACCTTGCCCTCCACCTGGAATGCCTCCTCACCTCCCTCAGCTAGCTCCCACTCCTCCTTGAAGACTCCTTCTCCAAGAAGCCCTCCCAGACCCCACTCCCAGTCTGGGTAGATGTTCCTCCCCTAGCACAACCTGTTTGGAGCCAGCCAGACGTGGGTTCCAGATCTGCTGCTCAACAGCTACACGATATTGGGTGAACCTGTTTACCTGTCTGAGCTTCCCTTCCCTCATCTAAGCATGGGGTACTAGTACTTTCCTCACAGTTTGATTTGAAGGTGAAAGTAGATAATGTGGGCAAAGGATTTATTGCAGCACCTGGCACAGACACATTGCTCATTAGATGTTACTTTATTACATTCAGCATTATTCCATTCATTCATTCATTTCTTCAGTTTGCACCGAGTGTTTTGTGATGTAAAGAAATAGCTAAGGTGTATCATTATCTTCAAGGAACTCAGTCTGCCCTGGGGAGAGGGTGGTAAGAATTCAGATGCATAATAGTGGTGATGTGCGAAGGCTTGAAATCTGTAATAACTGCTTTACATGCACCTCCTTCCCACAATCCTAGGGAGAAGAATTTGTAACTATTACCATCACTATTTGACTGATGACACAGATGCTCAGGGACTTGAAGAGTTTTCCCACAATCCCCTAGTACTAAGGGTACAAAGCCAGCCATCCTGATCGACCCTCTGCTTCTTTACTACCAGGCACACCAGCTCAGGTCACTCACTGTCCTCATCCCTGTCCCCAGCTCCTTTGTCTGTGTTGCAAAGCAGATACAAAAGAGATTACAGCTCGTTTTCATATGGGGAAACTGAGGCACAGAGAAATAACAGTGCAGCTATACTGTGCTCTGTGGGGCCTTTAGCTAACCCCACTGCGGTCACCTGGGAACACATCCACATCCTGGGCACAGAGCCGCGGCAGCCCTGTCTGCTGCAAACGTGCTCTGCCCAGCATGTCCCAGCAGTAAGGCCCAAGAGACCCTGACATGCTGGGTCAGAGGAAACTGGGCTGGCTTATTCTCCGGGGATCAGGGAGTGCCACATCTGTGCCCACAGAGGTGCAGTGACAGAGCACGGAACAGGTCAGGAGACTTGACCTCATGACCCCTGGCACTTCCCTCCCTCCCTGGAGATAAGCTCCCAGCCGCACTCAGGACCATTGAGCCCACACTTCCCGCGCTCTGCAAATGAGCTTCCTCACCTAAATCTCCAGCCCCTGCCATGTCCCAGCGGATGTGCCCGGCAATGCGTTACCCAATAGGGATACAGCTCTGACTCATGAGGCCACGCATTGGAGTGTGTGGGCCTCCGTCTTTTTGCCATAAACAAGTTCTAGGGAAAAGCCTAAAATATATTCCAGAGAGAGAAGAAAACACACCTCTCACATACCCTCATGAGCTCCAGCAGCCTTTTAGGTACTTCTTGTGAAAATAAAATACCCCACTTAACATGAAGGCAGATTTTTGCACGCTTGAGGAATATTTATAGCCAGCTTCTCCAAGGCTTCTCATCTTCTCTTCTTCTCCTTTGCAAATGAAGCACTTAAATCATTTCGCAATAATGTTTTTTTTTTTTTAGTAAGCCTAGTCAAACAGAGTTTCCAATGATGAGGCACGACACGCTTCATCGAAGTTTCTATCAACTGTTGGCCCCTCCCACTGACAAGGAGGTGGGGTGCAGAGGCCATGAACGGAAGGGCTGGGGCGCCTTCACAATGCATGTTCCTTCAGGGGTGTCTGCTCCCCAGCTGCTGAGAGAAAGTCGCCCAAAGAAAGTGGAACCGTGTACAAGGAGACACCTTTGTCTGTTCCCTTGCCTAACGTTTCTCACAGTGTGGTCCCAGGCCCGCAGGTTCAGCAGCACCTGAGAGCTTACTGGGCAGAGAGAAGCACCTGGGCCGCCCCAGCCCACCGACTCGGGGGTGTCTCAGCGGGCGGGCAGCACTCTAGATCCTAATCCGTCCTCCGGGGGGCTGCTGGCACACGTGCAAGTGTAACGGCCACTGCTGTCGCAGAGTCAGACCGCCGCCTCAGGGTGCCGCCGGGCTGGTTAAAGAAGCAGTGGAGGACTGACCCTCCATCAGGACTCCCTCTTGGATCTTGGAGGATGGGCCTGAGGAAGCTACAGGGTTAACAGTGATCATGATGCTCTTTCAAGTGCCAAAGCAACCGATATAAATCAACAGCAGCTTTGGGGGAGGAGGGAAGGGAATCAAGTCCTTTCTTCAAATAAAATTGTACGTGGGCCCCACCCGCTACCTGTCACCACGTCTGAGCTGCCATTGATTGTAAGGTGCACTGCGATCGAAGATCAGGAAAGAAAGTGCCACCGATTTGGGCGGCAAGATTCCACTGATTGTTAAAATACATCCCAGTTCCAGAGATGTACAGAGGTGGAGAATACTGCGCATCTGAGAATCGATAAAATATAGAACAAAACCAAAACCAAAACCAAGTTCATCTCCCGTAACTAATGCAGGCTTGGGAGTTTGGACGCCCTCTGATCTCTTCCTCACCCTGGGGCAGTTTTGAAGGGACGGGGACTTCAGAAAATAACAGCTTCCAATGATCGCATCCAAAAAGCCAAGCCACAGAAGGGAAAAAGATCTGCACTCCACGTACCCAACAATTAAACTCATCTCCACAATATAAAAAGAATTGCTACAAATCAATCAGAAAGACAATAGAAAAGACTCGAAAGACCGCTTGGCCAAAGAGGGGAGCCAGGAGGTTGCAAGTTACAGTCACATCGTGGCCCTGCCCCACGCACCCCAGTGTGGCTCAGTGAAGAAGACAGACCCCGCTGAGTGCTGGCAAGGCAACAGGCTGGAACTGTCGCCTGCTGCCGGGGGAGCGGGCGCTCACGCAAACACTTCAGCACACTGCCTGGCAGTGCCCATCAGAGCTGAGTGTGCCCCTGGGTATGCCAGGAGTGTCAGAAGTCACGCACAAGAGATGTTCCCAGCGTGCTTGTTCCTAATCGCTCACAACTGGGAACAACCAAATTGTTCATTTGGTTTATTTGTAACTTCTGGGGAGTCAAATTTATCATTGCCCCCTGAGACTGGTGCTTTCATGAACTGTTAAAGAATTCCTCCCTGTGGAGCCAGGTGATGTGGATTTGCTGGATACATCATGGACTCCACACACGACGGGACACTATACAGCCGTGAGGATAAGCGACTCACCACTTTCCACGGCGACGTGAACGGATGTCGCAACACAGATGTCAGATAACAGAAACCAGACACAACTGAGTACCCACCTTTGACTTCGTTTAGGTCAAGTTCAAACACGGAAGAAAACTAATCAATAGTGTTAGAAGTCAGCTTGCTGGTCGCGCTTGGGGGTGTGGCTGAGATGGGGCACTGCGGGGGGGACATGGGGAGAGCCGGGAGTGACCTGAGCCTCACTCTGGGTGCTGGCTGCTTTGGCGTGCATGTTCACTTTGTAAAAATGCATGGAGATACAATCTTAGGACGTGTGCACTTATTTGCATGTTCAATCTTAAACATGAAAATGAGGAGGAAGAGGAAGGAGAACAGGAAAAAGAGGAAGGGAGAGGAGTTGGGGAGGAGGAGGCCAGAATCGTAACACTCAGCCATCTCCTGTGATACCGAGTCCCACTCCCAGCAGCGGCGGCTACAAGTTCCTGGTGCCACGAACCCTTGCCAACACGTGGGACTTCCAACTCTGCCCATCTGAAGTGTGAAATGGTACCTATGGTGGTGTTAATTTGCGTTTCCTGATTGCTCGTTGGGTTGAGCGTCTTTTCACGAGTTTACTGGCTGTGTGAATTCCGGAACATCTGAACTCTTCAAACCCTTGGGCACTGCAGATCCCTATTTTTTTTTCCTTTTGGAGTGAGCTGCCTTTCTCCAATGAGATGAGGGAGTTCTTTACATATTCTGGATACTCTTTGCAGGGGATATGTGTTGCAAATTTCATCTCCACGTATGTAATGTGTCATCACTTTATACTTTGATAAACTGAAGCGTATTTCTTACTTTAAAATAGTCCTTTATCATTGTGCCCCTGTGACTGGTACTTTTGTGACTTAAGAAACTCTCCCCTTTGGAGCCGGATCACACAAGTGGGAACCTCAGATCTGCGCTTGCCTGTCATGCAGGAGATACTTCACATCCCTGAGCCCCAGTCTCCTCCTCTGTAGAGTGGGGACAATGGCAGCATACACCTCATCACTTCCTTGGAGGGGCTCCTGGAGCACCCCGAGCAGTACCAGGCAGCGTTCAGTCCCCACGGCCCCGCGCAGCAGACCTCACCCCACACAGAACCCACGCAGGCCGGATGCAGTACCTTGCTCTCTAGCAGGTCTGAGTTCTGCCGGAGTTCATTCCGAGACTTCTCCGATTTTTCTAGCTTCTGTCTCAGCATGGTAAGCTCCTCCTACAGAAACAAGCACCACAACAGAAGCCATTGTTGGCCAGAGGCACAGGTTGCAACAGTGTTAAGAGTGGGGTACAAGGGGCCCGGGGCGGAGCAGGTGACTCGACCAGCCTGTCTGTGGGATGCCCCAGGCTCCGTTCCTACAGGGCCTTTTTCTCTCTCTCCTCTTCTTTTCTTTCTTCCTTTCTGTTCTCTATCTCTCTCTCTCTCTCATCCCCATCCTCACCTTCCTTCCTTCCCTCCCTCCCTCCCTTCCTTTCCCCATTTCTGAATATCAGCGTCTCTGCTCATGCAATTCTGCTCCACCCCAACCCAGTCCAGGGGCTGAATGCAAACCCTTGGAATGGGCCCACTGATGACCTGACACCTGACATGGAGCCTGCCCGAGTGTGACAGAGTGCTCAGCTCTCCCTCTTCCCGAATGTCACTTTTCTGCAGGTGACTCAGCGCTGTGCTAACTGTACCGCCCACACCAGGCGGGTACAACAAACTGTGGAGCCAAGCACACAAAGGGGCTCCATGTGGCCATGAAAGAAGAATGAGGACGCTTTATTAAAAAAAAATAGACATGGCATGATTTTCGAAAAATATTTTAAAGTGAAAAGCTCAAGTTGCAGGAGAGTATGTGTAGTATTCTAAGAAAGAAAGGAACTGTGTGGGTGTGTTTGCTCATTTTTGCAAAAGAAAGAACAGGAAGGATAAACTAGGAATCAATCAAAATGGTGGCCTAGCAAAGGTGGGTGCTAAGGGGGAGAAAGAACAGTAGGGGGAGTGTTTTCTGAGAGGTAAGGAGACGAAGGACTGAAGGACCAGAGGCTCGACCAGCGAGTCTCCCTGGGGTAAGTGGCAGGCGTTCCCGGGCTGGGGAATAATGGTGCATCTGACCAGCACCCAGAGCCTAGAGGGGCCAGGTGTGGGAGGGACGGTGGCTGGTGTTGACGGAAGCAGGCGGATCCCTGGAGGCAGGCAGCCAGGGCTCTCTGGCAAAAATTAGAATTTTCAGACCTGGGGTGCTGGGCCGGAGGCAAACACCGGGGTGGGGTGTCAGGGGAGGGGGGGGGGGCACCACTCCCCGGCACCCTGCCTGCACGTGCACCAACCTCCTTGGTGCGGAGCTGCTCATCCCCGACGGTGGTGCTCAGCAGGGGCCGGAGGGAACACAGGAGCTGCCACCACGGCCAGTCCCTGACCGCCAGGAACACAGCCACGTTCTTCTGGATGCATCGCGAGGCCAGTTGCCGAACCTGCAGGGAAAGAGACCCAAGATTGGGGGTCCGTTCTGACCCAGAGAAGGTGAAGGAGAGTGAGGGGACAGAAGGTGGCACAGGGGGCGGGGTAAAGGGGTTTATTAGATACATAAAAATTGAAAGGCTTCTTTTCATGGACTCGAGCCCTCGACATCAGGCATCATGCCACCGTTTAGTCTTCGTAATTATACGAGGGCGAGGAGTAGAACACAGTATACAATGGGTCATGTCTTATCTTCAGATTAGATACAAAAGTGACCACACAAGGCACAAATGACACTTGAAAACCCCTGAGATTGCCCGCTAGATACTGGCCGTGACTATGCTGTTAGCTGATCTTTATGGGGATGGACAGCATCTTAAGTGCATTTAACATGAATCCCAAGCTTCTTAACCCTGCACACACATCAGAACATCCCAGAGGGTCTGTCAAAACACAGACGTGGGGTCCCACCCCCAGAGGGTTGGATCCAGTATATCTGGGGCAGGGCCAAGAGTTTTCGTTGCTGACAAATCCTCAGTGTTTGAGGATGCAGCTGACCCGGAGACCCCACTTTGAGAGCCACTGGCCTCGTTCCTTCTTTCCAGAGGAGGGAATCGTGCTAACGAGCCAGAAAATCTCTCCCTCTCACTGCCATCCCAATAGCCAGCGCATGCCTAGCTGGTATGGCCCTTCCTATGTGCAGGCACCGCCCCAAGCATCTTGCACACTTTAGCTCAGTCCTCACTACAGCCCTCTGAAGGCAGGTGTCATCATCATCTCTGTTTTACACATGGGGAAACTGAGACACAGAGAGGTCAAGTCCCTAGTCCAGTGTCACACAGCAGCTGCGTGGCAGAGTCGGGATGTGAACCCAGGCAGTCTAGCTGAAGATAGAGCCCAAGCATTTAATTAGCCTCTATCCCAAATTGTCCCGAAGCGTAAGCCACTTGAGTGCAGTGGGCCAATGGGGTTGCTCACAATATTTAAATCATTGATGTTCTTGCCTTTTTCTGCTTTTGCCTAATGTGTGTACTTGAATTTGCAAATTCACATAAGCTGGAGGTACAAGTAATGAGATTCCTTTACAGTGGGGGTAAGTGACAGTCACAATGCTAAATAAGTAGCAGCTAGTATTTACTCAGCCACTACTACATGTCACGCACTGTACTAGGTGCACGCAGTCTCATTTCACCTTTCCCCAGCTACTAAGCAGTGGAGGTGGGACTCGAACATAGGTCTTGTTTGTCTCCAGAGCCAAGCTGCCTTCTCTCTATGGTCAAACTACAGAGAGAAAATTCAGTCTCTGGAAATCTCTGAAGATGGTGGTTCAGGGGTGTGGACTCTAAACTGGCCTCTTGGTCCCCAAGGCCTTGGGGGCCGCGCCCTGCCCATGCCCTATCTGCTGACCTGTGAAAGATGAGACAGGGTGAAATCACGCACCGACCCACAAAGGCCTGGCCAACCTCATGGAAGAGGAGCTCAAGACTGGCACTGTTGTAATCCGATACCCATGTCCTGGAGACAACCATCACACCTTGCAAAAGGTCACCCAAAGTCTCACCCCTCAGGACGCATTCTCAGATGGTAGCATCAGCACCATCGTGGGAGACGTGGGCCCCGCGCGCACACCACCCTCACCGGACCAGAACCGCACATTAACGATATCCCACAGGGGCTTGTACACAAGAGTAAGTGTGAGAAGTGCAGGGTCGCAGCCCCCGGACCGGCACGGACAGTGCTCATCCAGGATGCTACGCCTCTGCCAAGGGCATGCGGCGCCACACCACCGTACCTTCAGCTTCTTGAATTCCTGGCGCGACAGAAAGCCCTTGCAGGCGGCCTGGAACAGAACGATGCTGTGAGACACCAGCTTCTCTCGCTGCTTCTCAAGCCTGGAGACCACGCCCGCCTTCAGGAACACCTGGCAGGAGAGAAGCAGCAGGTGACTGCCCTGCTGAACCAGACTGTCTGAAGCCAACCAGACAAAGGTGGCTGCCATCTGGACCCTTGTGTCCACCTGAAACACCTGTTAGCAGCAGCCCTGGACTGAGGGTCTAAATCATCAAGCATCATGCCTCCTGATAGCTCCTCTTTCCTTGCCTCTGGCCCCCAAATACTCGGAGTGTGGTCCACACACCAGCAACCTCATGACTGCCAAGGGTCTTGTTAAAAATGCAGACTCTTGGGCCCCACCCCAGACCTGCTGAATCAGAACCAGCATTTTAGCGCCACCCCCACAGGCTTCAAGCACACTTTCTCTTAGGAACAGCTGCTAAGACAGACCCACCCAAACCTGGCTGTGTCCCAGAGTCACCAGGGCAGTGTGGTGAAGGCAGATTCCCAGGCCTCACCCCAGGAAAGGTTGAATCAGTGGGTTTGGTGTCGGGCCTGGGAATGTGCATTTTTAATAAATGCACTGGCCAAGAGAAGTAGTGCCCTAGAAATACTCGATCCTCCTTGTAAGAAGGGGCAGAGAACGTGAGGGGAGTGAGGGCAGCCCTCCTTGGTCGGAGAGGACAAGGCTCGGCTGGTGCCAGCCATGGGAGGCGCTTGGGTATCTAGCGGAAAACAGCTCCATTCCCAGGCCTGGCTTCATCAATGATGGATGAAGGCCTCTGCGGCAGCGGTGTGATTGATGCCTCCCCGGTCCCTTGTAGGGCTGCTTTCGGATCGACCACAGGCAACATAAAGGGATTTTCTAAGAGGACCTGAGGCTCAGAGGGGGGCCTGCTCCCGCCAAGGTGGTGGGGCAGCTAAAGCTGGTCCCACCTCCCCAGAGACGAAGGAAAGGGGATCGAACGGGCTCCGAGTCCGAGACAGGGGGAGGAGTGACTCTGCAGACGCCCTTGTGCTCACTTTTACGACAACCCTGTGCGTTTCTTTGCCAGTGTGGCCTAGAACCCTGGAAGTGTTCAGTGTCTCCGGAAGCACCAGACAGCCCCAAAGGTCAGTGGCAACGCCAAGCACTCAGTGACATTGTCAGTTCATGGTGAACACCTCATGGGGCCCTTACTGGCTCTAGATCTGCGCTGACGGCTGGCTATGCCCACAGAGCGCTTCACGCGCATAGTCCTGTATGGCAGTTATGACGAACCCCACCTCGGCTTTATGAAGGGAGAAACTGAGGCTAAAAAAGGCAGCCCCCCCATCCTCCACAGCAGGTGGTAGCACCAGGTTTATTTCCCTCTATCTGACTCCAGACAAGACTACAATTATCACTGAATGTAATTAACATTTGCATGGCATTTACATTTTTCAAAGCTCTTTCTCCTACATCTCATTTTAACACTCAAAAAAAAAAAAAAAAAAGACCCTAGGAGGGCTCTATTGGCTCAGAGAGATCACATCATTGATTCAAGTTCACATAGCCAGCGAGCAACTTGAACCCCAAACCCTGAGTTCATCTCCTGCATGCGTCCTCCATGTCCACATGAGGCTGTATTTCCTCATCCATTACAATACACGCCCCCCGAAGCTTGGGGTTGACTTGCGATTTAATTCCAGGGGGAACAAAGGGTCTCCACGTAGTCTCCATCCCTCTAAACGTGCGTTCTGCCACGGTGACCACTCTGCCTATCTCACAGAAAGCCCGTTCTCGATGGGAAAATAAGCATTAGCACACCCAGTTGGCGCTCACTCCGGTTTGCAGCCCTCTGTCACTGTACCGAGCACTTCGTATCAGCCAGAGACACCAAGACAATTAGCCTCATTGAAATAAAGACACGATCGACTCATTACCTATCAGATTGCTTCAATAATGACTGTATTAATTTCACAAGCTAGTGAGTCCTAAAAGCTGCTATAAAAAAAAAAAAATCAATGTTCCAAGTGGTGACGGCACCAGTTCGTATATTACAACACGCGGCGGGGTTCTGCCAAAACCGCTATTGATTAACTATGAAGCTTTCATTAAAAAGATAATTGGAAACAACCGTCCAGGGAAGAGGAATGAGTCATCGCCTCAGCAGAATCTTATTTTGATTTTTTTTCCCCTTTTAAGGGCCTATTGCCGACCAGAAGGCCACTGCATGTGGAATTTCATCTCTTTCATAAATGTCACGGCCCTCAGCACAGGCCTCAATAGGGCACCAGGGGCTGGAGATCACAAAGAAAAATCTAAGTTATTCGCTTTTCACTGGTCCCGCTGCTTATCGGGCCCATGCAGAGCATCACATCCTCATCTTAAAGGAATCTATGGGCGTCACCACTGTGCAAGCTGTTTCTACCCTAAAGATGCTGAAGGCCAAGGCTGAAAAATCCCATAGGGTAATAGCTTGCATGTCTGGTACTGCAGAGAAATTAGCTCCTCTCCTCTCAGTAATTTTCTAAAGACATTTAACCCTTTCAACAGTAGATTGTCGTCCTGTTTCATAGCATCTTGCCCCACCAGCAAACGCGTTCAGGAAGTGAGGACAGCCAGTCCCTGTGGGCTGGCCCTTTGCTGGTCCCAGGGCCAGCTTGGGAGGGAGGAAGCAAGAGCTCCATTCCACCAAAGCTCAGAGAGGCGCACTCACTCACTCGGGATTCATACCATGGGGAAGAGGTGGGGCGTGGGTGTGGCCCAGCTCAGCCTGCTCTGTCCACTTCAGAGCCTTCCCACCTATTAAGTGCCAAATCCTGCAATGAATGAGAGTTGTATCTGCTCATAAAGATCGCAGCCTATTGCGAAGCCTGGCTGCCAAAGGATACATTGCCCTTGACTTGCTCTGGACCGTTTCTTAGTGGATACCAAGTACTACTCCCTGGTGACAATGTCTCATTACTGGGATGTTGGCTTCTAGACCCTGCCCCTGCCACTGTGAAACTGTGCCCAGGGACTTCTCTGCTTTCACCCTTGCTCACCATAGCTGGCGGGCCCGTGGGGACCCATTTTGGCATTTATGAAATAACTGAGTGATTATCTAGATCCATGACTTTCAAACATGAGAGTGCACTGGAGTCCCCTCGAGGGCTTGCTCCAACCCCCGCCGTGGGTTCCCATGCCTAGAGTTTCAGGGTCACCAGGCCTGAGGTGATACCTAATGGTTTATGCTTCCAAGTGATGCAGATGCTGCTGGCCTAGAAGGATGAAGTTCTTAGAGCTGAGGAATAATTCCTCTGAGTCCAACCATGACGACCTGTGTGCAAAGACACTGTGGTCTGTTTGCATTAATCAACAGTAGAACCCACAGCGTATCGGAAAGCCCCCAGATTTGGGCCCGCCCAGGTTTTCAGGGGAGCTATACCTACACCCCTAACTACCTATAAGACCTTGAAGAGGGGCTGGCTTCCCAGAGGCATAGCTTTTTCATCTGTAAAGAAGGGATATACCAATTATCTCACAGGAAACTGTGAAGGAAAAACGAAAATCATACGTGATATTGCCTAGCATTGCGCTTGGCTCCTGGTGGGAGCCCGTCCCTGGCAGGTTTATTCCCTTGACTGGAAATGTCTGCAAAGTTGCTGCCAGCTCCCAGCAGGAAAAATCATGTTGAGACCACAGCAGACTGATAATAGCTTCAACCATACACTCCAGCAGGACCGTGAGGTCTACAGGGAGAGGCTAGGGTGTGAATGGGGCCATGGCCTGTATAAAGGACAGTGAGCTCCCCAAGGATAGCAGTGTGATGGGTCAGGCTTCTCAGGGCTCCAGGAAGCACTGAAGGCCAATGATGCCACCTCGGTGGGCTTTGGGGGCACGGGGCCCTTCCCCAGCACTTTGAATAGCACTTGGAGGGGGAAGGTGATCACCAAAGTTTATTGGTTGATCCTGATTAGTAGATAATGAATTACAATCTCTGTACCCCACTTCCCAAACTATCACCCACAGAACGCTAGTTCTGGCATATAGTAACGGGTCTTCCGCTGAACCAGAAGGGTGAGGGTCCCACAGCCAAATAGCTTGGGAAGCCATAAATACTGCATTTTCCTCTTGAAAACTTTGAATATGAGCCTATTAGGGCTCTGTGAAATTCTCCAAGCATTTAAACATTTTTGGAGGAGCTGTAGGCTCAACACCCGTTTGGAAGAAGTGCTTTCTCTCAACCCTAACAATCACATGCCGCCCCCTCAAGCCCTTCCTTTTCACTCCTCGCCACTGATCGGGCAGGCCGAGCCTCGTGTCACACTTGGTTGCAAAGTCAGAGTCCCCAGGCTCTGAGCAACAGTGAGAGTTTCTTCTCAGGTGCTCCGGCAGCTCTTTCTGAGGCTCCGGAAGGCATGCTGAGGCCCAGAATGTGAACTCTTCCAGACCACGGAGGTTCCGGGAGTGCGGCCTCTAATAAGTGGTGTTCTGCAATGCTATGTCGTCCTGCAGTGTAACATTATCTCCATGGCCTCACAAGACAGGCAGGGCAGAGAAGCACTGGGCCTGTTTGCAGCTCGTTGAAAAGGGGAGAGCGGACTCTGAGGCAGGACACGCGCTGGGCCCCTCTGGCCCCCTGACATCATGGGCAGAACGGCACCAGAAAGGGGCTCTACTCACTTGGCTGTGCCCCATGGCCACTGCCTTCTTCTCCAGGTCCAGGGTCTGCAGGAGCTCCTCCACCGCCTGGGAAGGAGAGAGCAGTTAGAGAAGACAGACAGCAGGCGGGAGCCTCCCGATGCACGAGCTCAGGCAGCCTGGGTGGCTGGGAGACATAGGGCAACCCTGCATGTCTGTGAGCTCTGGCTAACAGAGAGACCCACCTCACCCCGGAGATGAACATGTACTGAGCACCTACTGTGTGCCATCCACTCTGCTGGGACCTTCATAGATACCATCTCGCTTCATCCTCAAAGCCACCCTAGGCAGGGTGTCGCATTACCATGTCCATTTTTATAGATGAGAAAACCAAAGATACAAAACTGAATGATGAGGTGTCTGCTATGGAAAACAGCACAGTGGTCCTGAGAACATTCAACACAGAATCACCATAGGACCCAGCAATCCCACTCCAGGACATATGCCCACGAGAAGTAGAAGAAGGGACCTGGGTAGATATTTGTAGCCCAAAAGGTAGATGCAACCGAAGTGCCCACTGGCAGATGGACAGATAAACAAAATGGGGTGTTCACAACAATGGATACTAATCAGCTTTAAAAGGGAAGGAAATTCTGTTGCATGCTACAATATGGGCGAACCCTGAGGACATTATGCTAAGTGAAATGCACTAGTCACAAAAAGACAAATACAGCATGATTCCACTTATATGAATTATCTGGAACAGTCAAATGCACAGGGACAAAAAGCAGAATGGCAGTTACCAGGGGCTGGAGGGAAGGAGGCTGGGGAGTCAGTGCTGAATGGGTAGAGTTTCAGTTTTGCAAGATGGAAGAACCCTGGAGACTGATGATGGTGACGGTTGGAAAACAGTGTGGATGTACTTAATGCCACTGGACTCTACACGCGAACATAGTGAAAATGGTGAGTTTCATGTTATGCATATTTTACTACCAAAAAAAAAAAAACTAAATAATAGCATTTCTTCAATGTTACAAGGTTACACAGGAGCAAAGCCAGACTTGAACTGAGGCCTGTCTGGTTACATTGTAGCACTGATGACTTGACTGCTTCAGTGACCGTTACTGGAATGGCTCCAGAGGACTCTAAGCCACTAAGCAATTCACTCCCTGTGTCACTAAAGTCCCCTGTGACGGGCACCCCGATGCTCGATCCTTCTTTCACTGTACTCACCGGAAAGGGCCTCATTCCCAGAAAATATTTGCTAAATAGACAGCATAGCCATCAACCTTCTGCACCGGACCCAGATCATAGAGGGAGAGCCTGTATGTAATCCATCTCCTATTTCCCCCATAGCACCTGGTGCTGTTCTGTGCACACAGTAGAAGCTCCATGAACAGGGTGACTGGATGAATGAAACCCAAACAAGAGACATCCACCAATGGGGTTAAAGGCGAGGGGGGTGGGGAGGCAGACCCATGCAAGAGAAACACATTCTCTCATAGAGGTTCCTGGATGCAGCCTTGACCAAACCACCAGCTAATTCATGGAATTTTCCTCTTCCCATGAACTCTTGCAAGCTGGAACCATCCTGCCGGAGATCTGCATCATCACTCAGACAGACACGGGTCGTGCCTGGTTCCTGCGTGCGTGCCAAAGGCCCTCCCACCCCACCCTCATGCTGTTCCTTATGGCCCTTCCTTCCCTCAAAAATCACAAGGTCTACTTTCAGAATAAACTGTCAGGAAAGCAAACGTAACCCTCAAGAAGCAAAAGGTATTATGAGAATGGAATAATTTAGCAGATGAATTTCAATTCCACGGGTCATTGGCATCACAGAAAACTTCCTAAGATACACACAAAAAAAAAAAAAAAAAAAAAAGCTCATTAAAAGTCGAGTCCAAGATTGCAGTCTGAGAAGAAGTTCCCTCCCTTGACCTCCTGCAAGAACATTCCATAAGTCCCCTCCAAAAACATAGCGGTTTCACTTATTACATTTTAGCCAAAAATGTGCCAAGGGAGCTATAGGCAGCAGAATGCAGAAATCCAGTATCTCCACAACACAGCATCTTTTCTCTCTGCACAAGAGGAAAACAGCATAAAAATGGCTGAAAATAGATTGGATGAAAAATAAATGAAGGTTACAGCCAATGAAATTTTTCTAGGTCTACCTCCGAGTCAATACTCAGAGTAGATGTGGGGGGAGGTGGGGGGAGGTGGGGTGTGTGGAATAAGAATCTGGAGTCAGATCCGCCCGGCTGAGATCCTGGTTTCAGCCCTCAGGAACTATGGACCTTGGACAAGCATTTTACTCTGAGCGGTAGGCTCCTCTTCAGAGAAACGGGGTGGCTCGGGGAGGGGGGACACAACAGCACTCTTGCAGAAGACATGGTGGACTTGTGCTGGAGAAGGACCTGACATAGGACCAGGAGCGCAGGGAGCAGTCACACACATTATGAGCTAGTCCTGTCGCCCTGGGGCAGGTCTCAACAGCTCTGTCGCGGTCAAACCTGGTGGTGGTGTGGAGGCACGCCCCAAACACCACCGAACACACCCTCAAAGATTCTTTGCCATCTCCTTGTTTTCTTACAGCCCTTGAGGTGGCTGTGTAGCCAGGAGCACTAGGTCTAACAAAGACATTCTGTCCTGTTGACAGAGAAGGAAGTCTCAGTCCAAAGTGGGGAGGGAGGGAGTGGCTACAGGTACTGACCTGTGCTTCTGACCCTCACTCTCCTCCCCTACAGCACGGCAGCAGTGACTCTCCCAGCCCCAAGTGGGCCAGGGCTGGGACAAATAATTGAGCCTGGGAAAATGACTTTGTCAGTGACTTTGCACTTAATTACTATTATTAGCATCATCATCGATATCACTCTCAGCAGCTGTCACGGGCTGGGTGAAGTATCAGTGATCTCACGTGGTTGCAGATTGACGGAGCCCAGGGCGAGCATCCAGGCTCCCTGTAAGAAATGCCCCCTGGGGGCTGCATCTTTGGGGAGCCAGCTGTGCCCCCTGAACTACCCAGGTAACCGAATGAATTGTATTCCTCTGGACGTGGAACGCTGAGGAAAATGTCGGCAACGGTTTCCTCCCGCACTTTCGAGTCTGACCATTGCTTTCAGCACCTTGTGCATCACTCGTTCTATTTTTGAACCACACCAACAGGTGCTGTTTTATGCCCATTTTAGAGAGGGGGGGATCAGGAGCCACAAAATGACTTGTCAAAGGTCACGTGACAGGGGGAGGCACAACCCCAAGGAATCAGATTCTTGAGTTTTTTCTCTATCCACGGACAGCAGGCTCCCGTCTGGCCCCACCAGTTCACTAGGCTGCGTAACCCTGAGCCAGCTGCCCCCTCTCTGGTCATCACGTCCTAGAAGAGTGGGCAACCATGCCTACCCTACCAGGGTGCCGTGGGGACTTCAGGAGGCCGCAAAAGTTGCATGTAGGACTTCCACCAGCTAGGAGCTCAGTGAATCCTCTCCCCCAGAAAACAGTGATAAAAATGGATGCTATTTTCAAAAAACAACAAGTTTCAATACTCTGGAAATTGAGCCAGGAGATACAACAAAGTGAGAAGCATTCATTCAAGAAAAAACCTATCAAACATCAGGGAGGAACAGTGGGGGGTTGTGACAATCTTGAGTGGGGCTCTTCCGATCCCCCACCGAGCTCTGTCACTGCAGAATCCTACCACGGAGAGACAAGCTGTGAACTCCAGCGGCTGTGTTGGCAGAAGGGGCTACTCACATGCAGTGAAGCACAGGGAAAGCCCCACACCCAGGATCACTGTCGGAAACACTACTGACCTCGGCAGCAAACAAATGAAGAAGGTCAACGGCACAGCTAGCCTGAGACTATTATCCTGATTGGGTGAGCAATCAGCATTGGCCAGCCAAAATTTAGCAGGGAGGTGTGGGAAGGGGGCAGCCACAGCACACCTGGAGAAGCTCCCACATATTCCTGGCACTTGGAAGGCTAGGCACATGATCAAGGCCATGTGCATGCACGAGAGAGGGAGGGATGGCCCTGGCTATCTCCAAGTCCCCATTTAAACATAAGGCCATGAGCCAAACAAAGAGTAAAAGCAAGACACAACTGTAATTGCCTGAACATGGAATACATTTCCCAGCACGCACACGGCTCCACACGAATTTGGTGAGCGCTTCACGGACTCACAGTGTGTGAGGACAGCCCCTACCGACCACTGAGCTACGCTGACACGGGGGACCCCCTGAGGACCCGCAATTTATAATAAAAATGAGAATTAAAAACTGAGCAGAGTGATTAGTAGCCTCATACCACAGGGGAGTCAGACTCCAAAAGTCTAGTCCAGATAAGTTAGTTACTAAATAGCTGAGGGAAACCAGAATCTAGAGATGCTATCACATGTTATCTAAAATATCTAGTCTTAAACAAAAAGAGAGTTACAATTCATGCAAAAAAAAACCATCTATAATCAAGGAAACTACAACCACCATAAAAGCAGTCAGTAGAAACCCTCTGTGGGCTTAGATGGTGAACGTGACGACAACTTCCAAGCAGCTTGTATAACGCACACAGAGTGCTTACTGCCATGCCTGGGACCTGTTAGGTTTCAATAAACACTAGGAACTGGTGGAGGTCCTGAGGTCACAAGCCCTCCTTTGACATGGTGGAGAGATGGCACACGCGTCACCTCTACCACTCCAGGCTCAAAGCATGAGTCCCTGAATGTACCTGGGACAAACCCACGTCATGCCTCCACTCCCAGAGTCCCTTTGCATCCTGGAGTTTTACAAAGAGCTTCCCCCCAATGTTCGACAAGGATGCACCCAAAAAGCACGGGGGCTGACATCTCACATGAAGCTGAACATGCGAGACAGACAGTGAGAGACTCCAGGAATGATAAAGAGTCGCGGCTGGGAAACGCTTCCCCAGCGTGCACTGGAGCGAGTGGTGTGAAATGGAGAACCGTCTTGTGGGGCTGGGTGTTCGCCGGATGGACTGTCAGGCTGCTGGCAGCACAGCACCTTGTCCATGAAACACTGTGACCCAGCAGCCACCCCAGCCCTACAGCTGCCCTCTGTGAGGGCCCTACTATGTGCTGGGTGCTTTGTTATGCCCGATCAAATGTTACCTGTGGGCATGAATAAATGGAAGAGAGAGATGTCAGAAACCAGGCTTTGAACAAACAAACTGTATGAACAAAGACACACACACACACAAAATTAGTTGGCCAACACTAAATGGAAAACACACAAAATTACTGGAACAGTTGACTTGAAATGGAGGACAATGAGGTGAGCAGGAAAATGATGATGAATAAATAGTTTCCACAGGGCTTAGGCTATAGGAGTGCCTGAATAGTCATTCAGCACCCTGAGTGTGGACAGCTCCCCCGACCACGGGCTCGTAGGGGCCTCCTGAAAGAAGTAAGAGACCGAGACAAATCAGGAGGGAATTGGGAGTGTCCACCAGAGTCTGAGATGAAATAAGAGCAGCTGCCTTTGAGAAGATAGCTTAACATCCCTTAATTGTGTTCTTCAGACCAAGTGCCCAGGGACAGATTCGGTTGGTTAAAATCGATCGACGGTGTACGGCAGGCACTCTCAGGGGGTCGTCACATTGATGAGAGAGACCCAGCAACTCCTGCCTCAGAAGCAGAGAGACTGGGGGACCAGCATCTGGGTCAGAGTCAAGGTGAGCTGAAAGAACACCTCCACTGACCTGCCTGAGAGCCCCCCATTCTGGCCACTGTGGGTGGGCTGTGATTTAACCAGATGCAGTAACCCAGGAAAGAGGGATGAGTCCCAAGGTGACTAGAAAAGCACACAAGGTCATTATGCAGACTTGAGCATGGGCCCTGGTGTCTAGGATAGGTGGGACATCCTGAACAGCTGGAGGTCAGTGTGAGGATGCCGCTCCCTGGACAGGACCATGAAATGGGCAGAGTGGACTTGAATTCCTTCATAATTCTGCTGAAGCCAGATCGAGCCATAAAGATCAGGTTGTCCATGGCACGCCCTGGACAACCTGAAAACCTCTCGGTGGGCCGTCACTGACCCCCGATGAAGCCCACACTCTCTAGCTCTGCTAACAGTGACCTGTGGCCTGGCCCCTGCCAACATCTTCGGACCCTTTCCTTGACACCTGACACCCTCTATGCGCAAGCTGCGCAAAGCTGGGCACGCAGCCTCCCAGCTGCAGTCTCCGCACAAGCTGCACCCCATGTGTGCCCCTGCCCTGATCCCTCTGAAGCACCCCTCCAGGTTCACCTCCGAGATGCCTTCCCGGCTGCCCCGCTCCTACCCCTGCTGAAGCATCGAACGTTTTAGGGGTGTTCCCTGGGGCATCCTAAAGCCATCCTTCTGTGTGGACATTGCTTGTGTTAGTGTTTCTCCCCCAGTGAGACTGTCCCGTTCACCTGTGTGGCACCTAGCACAGGGCCTGGCACACAGTAGGCACTTGCCTAAAGTGCCTAAAGTTGGGTGAAACGAATAATCATTTTAAATTAACATCACAGATGGCACATTCTGTAGAGAACCTCTCCCAACACTGCTGGGCCTCAGAGAGTTTCCATTCAAAAGTCTTGTGTGAGCCTGAAAAATGCTCCATATCACTGACGATCAGAAAAATGCACATTGAAAACACAATAAGACGCCACCTCACAGCCATTAGAAAGGCTACTATAAAAAACAGGAGGTGAGTGTTGGTGAGGATGAAGAGAAAAGGGAACCCTTGTGCACTGCTGGTGGGAATGTAAGCTGGTGCAGCTGCTGTGGGGAACGGTATGAACGTCCCCCCCAAAATTAAATACGGAATACCATATGACCCAGAAATTCTGCTTCTGGGCAACTACCCAAAAGAATTAAAGCAGGGATTCCAGCAGAGATTTGTACCCCTGTGTTCACAGCAGCGTTATTCATAATAACCAAAAGGCGGGAGCGGCCCCAGTGTCCTCTGGCAGGACAATGGGCGAACAACACGTGGCCTATCCACACGATGGACTACTACTCAGACTTCAAAAGGAAGGAAGTTCTGGCACATGCTACAAACGGACAAACTGTGAGAACGTTGCGCTAGGTGAAATTAGCCAGTCACGACAAGCCAAATGCTGTCCAGTTCCTTACACAAGACACGGAGGGTAGTCAAATGCCTGGAGACAGGAAAGTGGAAGGGTGGGTGCCAGGAGCCGTGGAAGGACCATGGGGAGCTAGTGCTTAATGGGTCCAGAGCTTCAATTTTGTGAGATGGAAAAGTTCTGGAGAAGGATGGTGGTGATGGTTGCACAGCAGTAAGAATGTTCTTTTTTTTTAAATCGTCCCTGGAGGATGTATTTGTTGACTTCAGAGACAGAGAGGAAGGGAGAGAGAGAAAGAGCAACATCGATGTGAGAGAGAAACATCGATCAGTTGCCTCCTTACGTGCCTCAACCAGGGATCAAACCCGCACCCTTTGGTGTACAAGACAGCGCTGCAACTGAGCCACCCAGCCAGAGCCACACTCTGAGTGTTCTCAAAGCCACTGATCTGTAAGCTGAAAGATGCTTAAGATGGCAAAGTTTATATTGTGTATATTTTCCCACAATGAAAAGTGAAAGGCCTGCGTGAGGCACCCCAGCGCCAGAGCTGAACCCCACCACCAGCCTGGGCGGGGATGGCTTCAGCAGCATCTGCTGTAAAGCGGGATAGTTCCGGCAGTGGGATGGCTTCCTCTGGCCGGGACCGCTCCAGGCCAAGGACCCGCGAGCTTTACCACCTATGCCTGACACGTGGCGATGACAGTGTGTGCACACGTGATAAAAGATGTATGCTTTTTCTGTTCTAGGAACACAGAATAGCCGGCAGGTACCCAGGCAATGACGGCACATCTCTGAGAAATCCTCTGGGCATGAAAAACCAACGTTTAGGTGCGGCACTCAAGACACACAGGGAACCCTGATGATGAACTCCCTCTGCTGCCCTCTAGTGTCAGAAGACAATATTGACCTTTTCCTGATGTCAAACAGGTCTTAAATCCTGAGGTCTTAACTGCTTTACACACACAGGCTGACAGTTTGCCCACCCGAGCACATGTTCATGTATAATTCATGGCCTATCACATTGCCTGGAAGATGAATATTTATCAGCTTTTTCATAACAGGCAGGATGCTATTTCCTTTTGCTGCTGCCAAAATGCTATGCTGCAGCAAATGAAATTTGTGAGCAAATGGAAAAAGAATAAGCAGCAGCAAAAACTTCCCAGCGAGTCCATTCCACGTGTAATTTCCCACTTCCCGAGGCCTCCAGCGTGGGCCTGGAGGTGGTTTGGGTTTGGCTGGGAGGGAGAACTGCTGAGTCGTTGGGAATAGAAACGCCTCCACATGCTCCGCCCACCATCACCGCAGAAACTCCCCACACCCCAGGCGGGGCTGTGTGCAACTGCAGAGTGGAGCCCAGGCTTCTTCCAACAGCTCCATACCCGGCACTCGCAGCAGAGATCTAAGCGGGCTAAGGGGCCCCCAATAAAGATCGATACACAGTGCTTAGTGGGGCCAAGCCAGGCCGAGTTTTACGGCTTCCAGATGGGCTGCCACCCAGAGAGAGGGTGGCCTGGACCCCATCAGCTGCGTCTGAGGTCCCCTCCCCATGGTGAATTAGGAGGGCCACCTGGGAAGGGCTGCCTTGTCTTCAGGAGGTGGCCGGTGCCCTAGTCCCTGCTGCTGAGAAGACTCAAGAAAGGACCTAATGACTGTGACTCTGTTTATCCTTCCAGCCTTGTGACTTCCGTGACTGTTGTGACCAAGGATTTGAGGGCTGACCATCTCAAGCACACGTGGGCATGCTCCCCTGGAGGTGGAGTTTCAACGTGGTGGAGAAAGTGCAGCCTTTGGGGCTCGGTCGCCACCCCCCTGGCCTTGAAGGATGACAACAATGCCGTTAACAGGAGTTCACACGAACTGAGCCCTCGGCACACATCAGGCTCCATGCCAAGCACATTAACTGCGCTGTTGTATCCATAATCCTCAAAACACCCCACTGAGGTACACCTTACCGTTGTTCCCACTTTACAGGTGGGTAAGTTGAGGCAGCCCCAGCTAGGAGTCTATCGCAGGTCCATGCAACTCTAGAGCCCCTGCTCTCTCAACAACTCTCCCTAGAATCATGAAACTTGAGTTCAGGACAAAACCCACGAGTGCCTGGCTGTGTGGCCTCAGCGGTGTCCATCCGTCTCCATGAGACTGTTTTCTCCTTTGTAAAAGGGCCAGAATCACTCTTGTTTTGCAGGGCTACGGTGAGGATGCCAGAGGATTTTGCAAATTCTGAAGAGCTCTGTAACCATCAATCAGCTGGTGGCTGTTCTCAATGGAAACATTATAGAGGGTTTGGCACTAGGGGTAAAGACCAGGTTCCAGCCCGAGGAGTCTGGGGTAGAAGTCAGAGAAAGCAGCTGCGGGGACAGAAGTGCAAGGGCAGGTGTGCGTAGTCATTCACTCAGCAGAGAACTGACACTTGCCATGAGCTGGAAAACACACAGGGGAACCGACTAATTTCACGTCAGGGTAAGTGCTACACAGACATTACAACAAGGGGAGTGGCAGAGAGTAACACCTTCCCAGTGTCGGAGGAGCAGGCTGACACTGGCCAAGCAAAGACTGGGGGAAGGGCACCCCCGACAGAGGCACTAGCTAGTGCACAGGCCCCGGGGGGACAGTTCACGGCAATTCTCTACCACGGGGCTCTAGCGTGAAATGCTTCCCAAACTTTTTTGACAGTGAAGCCCCCTGTTCATGGACTATGTCGGGGCACTGGTGCCGAGTGAAACTCCTCCAGAAGTGATGGTTTTCATCTTGCCAGGGGCCCATCTCACTGGGACACGCTCTTCTCATCGCTCTGATTCTTCTCCTGCACTTCCTCATGCAGGGTTTTGGAAGGGCCACTATGGGATGGGTAGTGTCCCGAGTGACATGGCAGAGGGCACAGCCTGGCACAGAGATCTGGGCCACACCCCATGCTGCCCTCATCTTTGCCCCCAAAGCCCAGCTCTCAGACCCCAGCTGGTTGAGGTGGCCCCTTGTCCGCCCCTACAGAACAGAAGCATCCAGGGCCTGCACCCAGGCCAGCACCCATCCCCACATACCTTCCTCTCATCTATCCCCTCAGTGGTTGACAGGAACTTCTTCACGAGCAGGGGGTCTAGCGCCTGGAATCGCCGGCGGAACCAGGTGAGTCCCATGTGGTCAGCATAGCCTAGGGGAGAACAGGAGCCCAGGTGAGCAGGCCAGCCTGGGGCCCGGCTCCGAGCCTGGCTACTAACATGCTCTGTGGACTCATTTCTCAGGACTCAGTTTCCCTGTGTGCTAACATCAGAGTTCAACCCACACTCCCTGAAGCTCTCTGCAGAACACAAACCCTATAAAATGCCCCACAACAGGACTGGAAAAGCTGCGCCCTTCGCTGCCCCCTGGGGGGTTCAGCATCCATGTCAGAGGCTCTGGGAAGCTCTGCAGGGAAGACGCCAGCTTAGCTCTGCTGAGCCCAGAGTTTCCCCAAACCTGCTTGACCACAGGGAAAAATGTTTTTGGCGTTATACTCATTGTTGCCCACACAGACTGCAGGCAGAAATGCTGCACAGAATAGCATCCAAGGGTCCCTGGACATCGGACATGTAGGGTGAACACAGCTGCACCCGCTGTGTGGCACCTGGGAAGGGACATCTGGAGGGTTCCCGGGAAAGTGACAGGAAGCCTGGCCTGTGAAGGAGCCGGGGGTCTGTCAGGGCACTTGGTGCAGGAGGGATGTCTAGGCAGAGAGAACTAGAACCGAGAAATCTAGGGTTTTTTCCATGGTCACAGCAATAGCCAGCATTTACTGAGCACCTACATGTGTAAGACATTAACATGTGCAAGACACCAGGATGACAACTCCCTTGGGTTACAGACTCTCTCGGGCTGGCATTACTGTTATCTGTTTTATGGATGTGGAAACCGAGGCCCAGAGGGTACCAGGCACCTGACCCGAAGTCATGCAGAGGGCAGCCCTCCCAGCAGGGACTCAGGCCCAGACAATGCCAGTGACTAACCCGGCGCAGAGCGGACAATAAGGGGTCAGAGATGAGCGAGGCCTGGGTCCCAATGGAACTTGAACTCTAATGTCAGACCTTGAGGTCTGATACAAGGGGCATGGTAGAGCCTCCATGGTCACAAACAAACAAACAAACAAACAAACAAAAACACACACACAAAAAAAAACCCCTCAAGTGGCCTGATGGGAGAAGATCTGATGAAATGTCACTCCACATTTGGGACTTCACTACACAGGAAGCCAAATGCATAAACCATGAAGGAGAGTGACAGAGCCTGCAGGTGGCGAATCCAGGAAGTCTTCCTGGAGGAAGAGAAGAGTCTCCAGTCAGGTTTGAAGGAAGCTGACAAACAGAGATGGGGGCACTGAGAGGTTGCAAGCCTACCCTGTTGGGTCACTTAGCAGGGCTCACATCCCACTCCTCCCTCGATTAGCCCTCTGACTGGAGACAAACGACCCTATCTCTTTGAGATTCAGTTTCTTCCCTTGTCGGATGAGAATAACGTCTGTTATCACCAGATCAGTGCACAGATGAAATCCAATGACGACTGCAGTAGAAGAGGCTAACACGCACCGAGGGCTTCCCGGCATCCAGGACCTCCTCTCAGTGGTGCTACCTCACCCACCTGTCCAGCCCTCCACAGCTGCGATCTGAGCTGTTACAGGAGAAACAAACAGGGGGCCTATCCTGGAACATATATGCTCAGCCACTGCCAAACCCAGGCTGGCCCCCTCCAGAGTCTGAGCTGCGCCCCACCAGGACGTAGGACACGTAACCTTTAATGAGCATTTCCTACACATTAGCCACTGTACCTTGTGAGGGCACTGTCAGTCAGTGTGTGTGACGACACAGTGCCCAGCACGTTGTAGGTCCTCCATAAATAGCACACGTGTGAGCATTATGCATGCGTGTGTACCTGTATGTATACATTATATTTGCATGACCTCAAGAGCATCAGTATTTTATATATGTACGCATCTAGGGATGCACAGAATATTTCTTCTATGGTGTGAGAAAGACAGAAGCAACTTTAAAGCAGAAAATAATGAGGAAATGAACCGGGTCTGGGAGGCAGCAATTGAAAAAAGTTCCACCACAAGCATCAACTCTTCCCTTGGTTGGAAAACCTGTCCTGACCGACTGGGCCCTGCTGAGAATGCAGAGGACACAGGCCACAGCAAGGACCCTGCCTGAGGGAGGACCCAAGCTGACCTGACCTCGCACTCAGGGGCCCCCAACACCATGGAAGGCCCCTGCAAAGGCCCGGTGCTCCCTGCCAGCCAGCCAGGCAGAATCGATCAGCCACCTGCTGCCACTGCCTGGCTCCTGCTTTTCCCCTGTGACATTATCTGTCTCCTTCCACTGGTGGCTGCGCAGGCAGGAGAGAAAATCAATGGGAAGCTCAGGGGAACGAGGGGCTCATCTTTGCTTCCAGCTGCTCCCAGCTTCTGTGCCAAATACCTCCTGCCCAGGGTTCCATTATTAACATGGTGAACAGAGATGGGGGCGGCGACCACAAGCTGGCACATCAGGGACCAGAGACATTAAACAAGTGAGTGTTCACCCGGGCTCCCCACCAGCCCCAACTTCTACAGGGAGACCCCGTGTGCCTGGGGCATTTCAGACTGCCAGGGAGGGGCATCCATGTGCTGGCCCTGGGGCCTGAGAGGCAGAAAAGAAGCAGAAGAATTCAGATGGAACCGAACTTGTAAGATGAGCCGATGGTGGCAACTTTGGGCGTGTGTTCACTTTCTAAGCTGCAGGCCTTCAAGACTTCACTGCTCTGATTCAGATGCCTTTGTCCCTCCACCACCCCCTCCTCCCCTCAGCTGGGCCTGGAGAAAACCCAACTTCCAGAGACCGAATTCACAGCCTTCCCAAATGGGTCCCCCCACCTCGTCTCCCACAAGTCCCTTGCTCACTTTGAACCCCTTCCCCGGCTGCGCCTCCCTGCCTTGGTGGATCCCTCTGCCCGATGTGCCCTCTCTCCCCGGACCCCACAGGTGGGCCACCTGTTTTGTGTCAACACCCAGCTAAGACGTCCCCTCCTCCAGGAGGGTCTCCCAGCCTCCCCAGTGTGTGCTCAGAGCTTCCTCCTCCAGGCATCCAGGTACCTCCTGTGTCCCTGAGTGGCACAGGCCCTCGTCACATCGTGCCATTATCACCTGTTTCCATGCTGGTCTCCCAAACCTGGCTGAGCCTCTTAACCAAAACATTATTCCCTCGGGGAATTCTATTCTCTACCCCAAAGCAGAGGCTCCCAGCGTATTCGGTGGTGGAAGGAAGAGGATAAGACACACAGCCGTGCAGGTGCACACAGCTATTCCATGAAATAGGACAGGCTTTGGACTTGGAGAGACCTGGTCCAAATCCAGGCTCTGCCACACCCCAGCAGAGGGACCTTGAGCAAGTCTCTTCCCTCTCTGAGCTCCCACTTCCTCATCTGTAAAGCTCTTGGCACATAGTAGGTGCTCTTGCCCCTTGGGTGCCCCTGGTGGGTGGGCACATCCTGGAGTCAGAGAAAAAGCCCTTGCCCTGGTGGCTCTCACCTGTCCTGTGCAGACGCAGCGCCTCCAGGATGCAGGACCCTGAAAGCTGGGCCCTCAGCACTGGGATGTCCACGGGCAGGGCTCCGCCCACCCCAGGTTTGTCCCCGCCGGGTTGCAGTGGGGTCAGAGGCCCCTGCCCACCCCTGCTCTCCAGCATCAGGCTTGGCACCAGGCAGTGGATGAAGTGTAACTGTGATCTTCTGATCACGCTGCACAGTGCGTCCTAGGGCCAAGAAGAAAGGGAGTCAGGGCTGGCTGGCTCAGGGTGACACAGGCAGCGCTCCAGATGTTCCCCAAACATGCAGTCAGCCAGCCTGGCCCGGGCATCTCCTGCCCACAGCCTGATTTGTGCTCATGAAAACTAACGGGACTTTATAAGTAGTCCTTGTTTTAACAGGTAGGGAAACTGAGGCATGCAGAGAGCAAGCAAGTGGCCCAAGCTCACCCATCACCAGCAGAAGGGATGAGAACCCAGGGCCCAGTGTGTGTGCCTTTTCGTTGTAACATGTTGTAAGTTTCTTTCAAAACTTATCCTTCCCCACCCTGTGCTTTGGGCTCAGCCTGAGCATTGACCAATCGAGTTTTCTCATATGTCACCGGATGATCCTATCCAGGTAACACAGTACATCTAGTGCTGCGGCCTGCTGCCTTCTCTGGAGGAGGGCGCAGTGGTGAAAATGCAGGCATCTGACGGTGGGGAGGGAGGGGGCAGGCAGGCAGGCCTGGTCTGGCTGTAACATCTGTCACCTTGGTCAAGAGGACAACTGTGGTTCCCGCAAACTTCCAGAGGCCCCTCAGTACAAAGTAGCCGAGGCTTTGACCTCAGTCTTGGGCCCATCACTCGCCAGCAGTGTGACTGTGGCCAAGTCTCTCTGCTGCTCTGAGTCCCAGTTTCCTTCTCAGTGGAGTGCGAGCCGTGGGGTGATGCCTGCTCCCTCAGACTCACTGGGGAGGCTGGAGATAACCCATCCTGGGGGAGGGGAGGGATACATGGCAGAGGGGACAGGGCTCCCACTCACCATCTGTAGCTTGATCTGGGAGCACGGGGCTTTCCTCTTCACTGCGGCAAAGCTGCTGGCAAAAACCCTCCTCACCGCGCAGCTCCTCTGCAGGGCCTGCTGGGAGGTGCCCTCCAGGCCTGCCACAGCCCGGCACACAGGGGACAGCTTGGCCCGGGCCTGGAACAGGCTCCTCAGCTCCTCCCTGGCAGGTGGGGGAAAGGGAGAGAAGCTTTAGGGGGTTCACAGGGAATGGTCCACCTCGATTCCAACAGATCTGCTTCCCACACCCCCCACACACCACACAAGCTGTTTACTGCCCTTTTCTGCCAGACACGCCTTTGCTTCGTGACAAATGCTGCTCCTTCCTCCCCGCCCCTCCCCTGACCTCAGAGCATCTCTCCTTCTCTGCTCAGTCCCGTTGCTTACACACCCGTGGGGGTTCTATTCAGCCTGCACTTTCCCAGAGGGCAAGCCATCTCTGTTATCCTAGAACAGGCCCTGCACAGGGGAGGCGTTTCCTCTGTATTTCATGTGAGAGTGGACCTATCAACGGAATGTCTGGCCTGATGCCAAGGGGCAGTCAGTGTCTCCCCTGGGCACTCCTGTAAGGTACATGGTCCGAGGTTGGTGGGAGAGGGCCAGGCCCTTTGTGTGTCTGGCCTGCCTGCTTGCGTGGGCAAAGAGGATAAGGAAGGCCAGGCAGACTCTGCCACACCCTAGATGGCCCTGGTGCCCCAAGAGAGCCCCGAACCTCTGAAGTCGCACCAGCCCCGCCCCTCCCAGAGAAGCAACAGGCATCTTCCATTGCTCCCTGCAAGTCCAGGCCACACCCCCAGCCCAGCCCCCAGTCGGGTTATCACCCATCTCCTCTGCCTCACCCAGCTGTGCAAACTATTGAGGAAGCCCGTTTCAAACACCTCAAAGCCGTTTAAATGGTTAAAGGCGTGACCGAGCACAAAGATTCCCAATGGCCTGAGTACACTTGCATTGAAACATAAAAATCCAGGGAGGGGGCATGGGGAGCCCCCTGGGGGCAGAAGCCCTGAGAGGAGAGGGCAGGGCCCTGGGGGGTGTGGGCACCACACCCTGGTCGGGGAGAAGAAGTCACACCCATAGTCCTGGTCCCTATACAAGAACTGACCCACCCCGTCTGTGGGGCTGGGAGCCCTAACCCCTGCTCTTCAATTTACTCTGTGACCTTGGGCTTGTCACGTGTCCTCTGTGGGCCTCTGCTTCTGACATATGAAGCAGGAGTGTTTGACGAAAATTTGAGAGTGCCTAAGAACCTCCAGAGAAGCTTGTCAGCAGAGCAAGTCCCCAGGGCCCGCCCCCAGAGAGACTGGGTGGCGCCCAGGAATCAAAATGCTAAGCACGCAATCCTGGCAAACCCTTGGCTGCAGAGCTGCGCACTAAGGAAAAGCAGTGCTTGCTCTCAAATCCCACCAAGGCCTGGCTCTCGGGCACAAAGGACATCCCAATGGGATTTACTCCCAAACCTGCCGGCCCTTTCACCCTGCCCCCGTGACGAGACTTTGCAGGTGCTGTTCCTTCCTCCAGAGTGCTCCTGGCCCACCAGGCCACCTGGTTCACAAAGGTTTGCCTCACCCTTTCCTAACCGCACTCGCAGCCCCCCAGCCTGAGCCGCAGGATCCTGGAGCAGGAAGAGAATGTACATGGTCAGGAGACGCCTGTCCAGGGCCTGCTGGGAGCTGGGAGCTGGGCTCCTTAATAAGCTGTCAATCATGTGACATCACCAAAGCCTTCCACCAGCCACGTCTGCTGCTGCTGCGTCACCACACTCACCTCTCAGATTGTGAAACTGAGGCCCAGGTTGTGCAGCTTGAAAAAGGCAAAAGCAGCAGTTGAACATTTGCCTGACCCCTAAGCTAAGCAATATCCAGCGGATCTTGTGGTCTCATCTGACAAATCCTTATTTTAGGGTGGAGAAAGTCCCCAAAAAAGAAAAAGAACAAAAGCCCAGGGGAAGGAAAGTGCCCACAGTGCCCTGGATCAGGGATTTTCAACCTTTTTCATCTTATGACAAACCTAAAGTAATTACTAAAATTCTGCAGCACACCAAAAAATGTTATTTTTGGCCAATCAAAAAATAGGCATAATTTTGATTGATTGAATAATAATAATAATTATTATTATATACCCCTTATTCTCCAAAGTGACTTTTTAAAAAGTCAGGTGCCTATACTTGTACATAAATGTTTCTGGTACAAGAATTAACCAATAAGATACAACCTTATTATGCGACGTGACCAATAAGAGGCAACTTTATTATATGACCTACTTATTTATGGTTCAGGACAGGGCATCCACACCAGATAGCTGTGGTGTTGGCTCTCATTGTTTTTATTTGGTGGTCTAAGGGAAAAGGGGCAGTGCCCCTGACTAAATAAAGTTAGGTACCGCCTGTTTTAAAGATTCTTGTGGCACATCAGTTGAAAATCACTGACCTAGGTGACAAAGGGCAGGGCGAGGACTTGACCCAGGTGCCCTGGCTTTCTTCACGCAGCCCTTGTATGCTTGGTACCCATCCCTGTGCCCCGTCCCCTGGCTTGATCTCGCTGCTGGAGCCGAACGGCCGTGTACCCTGCTGCATATGTGTCCCCAAGTCAACTCTGGCCCTGGGTCCTGAGAACCTCTTCAAGGATGAGATACAACTTAGCTACATTGTACCGCAGCTCTGCCACAATTTTGCTGTGATCAAAGGCAAGCCATTGCACTTCCTGGGGCCTCCGTTTTATCATCTGTAAAGTGGGACTAAGGATGCAGTGCTGCTGGAAGGATTTATAAGACACTTAAAAAGCCTTTTGCCTGACACCAGGCACATAGTGAGTGGCCAGTATGTGTTCCTTCCCCTCTCTCACACCCGAACACCACCCCCCACCCGCCCCGTGGTCTCAGCTTCTCTCCTCTCCAAACTCTGGCCCTGCAGGATTCCAGCACTGAACCTGGGAGGATCGCTTTGCATACTTGCACAGGCGCGCACATTTCCCAGGAACTCTGGGAACCGAAGGCAGCAATTGGCTGCCAGCCCTCGGCCAGCGCTTCTGAAAAGAGCCATCAGGGAATGCAGTGAGCTTTTTATAATGCTACAAAACATTATCACTTCAGTTTTACGACTCCCAAGTTCTAGGATGTCCATAAAAGTTGTTCCAGTCCCATCATCTCTGAGATACTTAATGAAAGGCAAAAAACGAAATAAGAAGTCACAGCTTTTGAGCTTTTGTTCCACCTCCCCAGAAGGCCGGCTCTTCTCCTCAGCTGAACTCGCTCTGGCCCCCGGGGAGACATTGAACAGCTCCGATTTGAGTTTCGGTTCTTTGTGTGATTGGGGACAGCTCCCAGACCAGCCCTTACTCGCTGGGTCATTGTGACTACATGGCCCCAGCAGGGAGACATCAGCAGAGCCCCCAGGGGCTCTGACCTGTCCCCAGCCCCGGTGGGACTCACCTCTTCGACTGCTGCAGGATCTGGGGCGCATCCAGGGCCGAGAGGTTGGGCTTGGCCCTGTGGAGCCAGCCCGTGAGGTCGTAGCGCACAGGGTCCTGTCCCCGCTGGTGGGAGACCTCACACTGCAGGGGCTGCTCGCAGGGTCGCAGGGCAGAGGTCCCTGAAAGCAGACACAGCGCATGAGTGCCAGGGCCCAGCGGGGACACTGCGACCAGGTGGCATCACCAAGATGACACTCTTTCCATTTGACTGTTTCTAGGCAGCTCATGCTGACAGTTCTGGGGACCTGCGTTTTTCCCATTTGTGCATTTGTTGACATTATTTCCAACGTGGCTTTTGCTCCGCCCTGCCTTCTTGACTCCAGAATACCTGTTTCCCCAAACTTCATTGGCACATACAATCTGCGTGATCCGTCACCATACCCATGTATCATCTGGGCTGTTCTTAATGTTCCCCTTAACTCGACTCACATCTTTACAGAGAAGCCCACTTATAAAGAAGGATTATATTGCAGGTTTGGTGCACAAACTCTATTTTTTTAATATTCATGAAAATACATACAGAATCATTAAAAATTTTGAAAATATTTGTGTGCCACCTAAAAATCATCCTGAACACCATCAGCCAAATAAACGCACAGCCCGCTCTTGGGCGATGCTGGCAGACACTCAGTTGTAAGGAAGGGAGTGGGAGAAACAGCTGGGCTTGCAGTTGAAGAAGACCTGAGTTCAAACCCTGACCCTACTACTTATGACTGTGTGACACGGGCTGAGCCACTTAGATCTCTGAACCTCAGTCTCTTCTCCCGGGAAGTGTGGGTGTAGTAATACACACTTCCCAGCCTGGCCGAAGGCCCAGAGGAGACAGTGTGTGTGAAGCACTTTAACAGAGTGCCTGGCACCTAGTAGTTGCTCAGTGAGCAATAGTGGGTATCACTGCCATTTCCTGCATCGAGACTTTGGCTGGTGTTCTGGGGTCACCAAGGACTTGTCTCCACCTGCCCAGCATTCAGAATCTTGCCTGGCAGGAGAATGGAGTCTGGTCCTGGCCGGGTGGCTCAGCTGGTTGGAGCATCATCCTGTGCACCCAAAGGGCTGCAAGTTCAATACCTGGTCAGGGCATATACCTAGGTTGTGGGTTTGATCCCCGTACTGGGTAGGTATGTTCACTGCTGCTCTAGGTGCTGGTGACACTGCCGTGACCAGCCCTGCCCCTGCCCTCACAGCTGACACACCAACCCATGAGGACAAATGCCCCATGTCCCACAGTGATGGCTGCTGTGGAGCAGGAGAAAGCAGGGGAAGGGAGGCAGGGGTGGTCCGATAGGCCCCTGAGACTCACCGGAGGTGAGGGAGCAAGTCAGGGAGCATATCACACTGAAATGTGACGGGGGAGCGTTCCGCAGAAGGAGCCACCCATGCGGGGCCCCTGAGGTGGACCTGTGCCTGGCGTGGCTGAGAAGCAGCGGTGAGAGCGGTGCGGTTAGAGCAGAGTGAGCGAGGAGAGGGTGGGGGACTTGGCAGAGCCCGCGGAGGCCTAGCTGCGGTCCAAGCACCGAGGTCAGCAGAGCCCATACAGGCAGGAGTCCTGCAGCCTGCGGGGTTCCCAGGGTGGTCAGAGGAACAGGGAAGGGAACAGATAACCATACGCTCCAGAGCCTGGGATGGGCCCCAAAGGAAACAACCAGGGAGCAATGATGGGACAGCGTGAGGACTGCGGAGGGGACGCCTCAGACAGGAGCTGGGCAGCGCCCGGAGGAGGAGACTTCTGAGCAGCTAGCTGACTGCAGAGGCGCACAAAGCACAAACGCTTCTCAGCACTAGGAGCTCATCTGTCCCCAGGAGGTGACTTCCCAGAAGCCACACACACCCCAATCAAGTCGTGCAGGGTAGGAAGCCTCAGTGAGCTTCCAACAGCTCTGCCTCCTGGCTTCCTCCGCATCTAGGTGTGCTTCCTTCCACCTCCACCTACCCAGACCCCCCATAAAACTCCATGCCTGAGCCCCCAGAGACAGCCCCTGGAGACAGGGGCCGATTTCACAGCTTGGACGGAAGCAGGGGTTCCAGCTGGCCTTTGGAGCCAGGCCTCCTGGACGCAGCGCTGGCCCTGCTCTTGGCACCTGCAGGGCCCCAGCATACCACCTGGTCTCTCCGAGGCCTCAGCCATCCCGCCGCAGGCAGGGTGCAGGGGAACCCACCATGCCTGGCTTGGTCTCAGGGCTCCACAGAGAGCAGTTTCCTCTGCCCTTCCATCTCTGTTCACTGGCCACCAAGGGGACAGATGTGCTTCAGAGAGCAGAGGTGACCTTCAGAGGGCAGAGCTGGTTTTTCCTCCGGGTTTTTGCACCTCAAGCACCGGGGCCCCTCCAGCGTAAGGGCAGTCCAGCTCTGCCTCCTGTCTTTCCTGGGCCCTCAGCACTTTTGCTTCCTCCATTTAAAAGAAGTAATTCTGGTGTAGCTCAGTGGATTGAGCATGGGTCTGTGAACCAAAGGATCATGGTTCGATTCCCAGTCAGGGCACATGCCTGGGTTGCAGGACAGTTCCCAGCAGGGGACACATGAGAGGCAACCACACATTGATATTTCTCTCCCTCTGTCCTTCCCTTCCCCTCTAAAAGATAAAATAAAAATAAACTCTTTAAAAAAATAAAAGAAGTAATTCTGTGTGTACAAAATTACATTTCATGACTGGGCCGCTGTAAGGGCTAACAGATTACTATTAATAACACACGCAGATGCTGCATCAGTTTCAGCGGGCTGCCACAGCGTTCGGGCTGTCCGAACAACAGCAATTTATTTCCTCACAGGTCTGGAGCCTGCGGGCCCCGGCTCGAGGTGTCAGCCAGTCTGACTCCACCCCGCGGCCTCTCTCCCTCTCCCTGTGTCTCTCCCCTATGTGTGTCTTTCCTTAAAAGGACAGCAGTCAAATTAAATTAGGACTCACCCCCACGACCTCAGCCCACCTCAGTGACTCTTTCAAGACCCTGTGTCTATACACAGTCACATTCCAAGGTGCGGGGGCTTGGGACGCCCACGTATAAATTTGGGGGAAGGATACAATTCAACCCATATCGTATACATGAAAACATTGTGTTTGCCCTAAAAGTTTTTCCTGTACTTTTAACAGAAATGAAATTTCTGTAACAGAAATGAAATTTCCACAGGCCCTAACAGCACCACAGCCCCAGGTGCTGCCCCCAAGGTGCCAGGCAGTGAAGGGACCCCGGCTGGTCACCTGCAGAGCCAGGCTCCCTGGGAGTGACCAGGGTCTGCTGCTCTGAGCTGGGCCCAAGGACAGCTGCAGGGGCCATCAGGTGCTGCCGCCAATTACAAAGTCCTGTTCTGATGGGACAGCAAGCGCCCCATGAATGTCCCAGACAAGGGGCCTCAGCCGGCCCCCTTGGGGCAGAGCCTGCTGCCGGCCTGAGCCCAGGGGATGGGGCACTAAGGGCCGTCCTGCGTCTTTCTTCTCCGGCTCTTCTCCCAGTTTCCCACAAACCACTCTCATTAGACTCTCACCCCAGACACTTCACTGAAATTGCTCTTGTCTCAGTCGCCAGTGACCTCCACTGCTTGCTCAGCCGCACCTCCCGTGGCCTCTCCTCAGCCTTTAATCCGGTCAGTTCCCATTCTCCCAGCTTCCCGCCTACCTCCCTGGCCACTCCACCTCAGCCTCCTTTGCTGATCACGCCCCTGTCCCTGGCCCTGGCCACCGGAATGTCCCAGGGCTGAATCCTTGACCCCCCTCTCTGCCAACCCTCGTTCCCTTAGTGACCTCACCGGGAGCCTCCAGCCACACGAGGCTGGCTCACCGCTGTACAGCACGGGCCCAGCACATGGTGGCTGTTCAACACGTGTGCCAGGCGCCAAGAGGCACGAGCACATGAGTGAACAAAAGCGCACACGGAGACGGCTCTGCACTCAGGCCCCACCTGGGCAGGCCTCATCAGGGTGCATTCTGCAGCGGACAAGGGCAGACTCCGACTCCCAGCTGGACTGGGCACCCTCCTCCCCCCTTCGCCCTTACCTTCAGCCCCAGCCCCTTTCTTCTCGAAGGCTGCACAGAGACGCTCAAGCACCACGCTGTCACTGGAGCCCTCCACCCGGACCTCCTCGTCCAGGACCCAGAAAAGGCCCCTGGCATCCTCTGCACCTCCCCCAGGTGGGAGGCGGACCTGGAGGGGGAACCACAATACACTGAGAAGCCCTGATCCCCAACAGATGCGGGTCCTGGGCTCCCCCTACCGCCCCCCAGAGGAATCAGGGTTTCTGTGTCCCAGGCACCACTAATCAAACACACCTGCCTGGGTCATGTTCCCGTGCACTCCCACAGAGAATCAGTGTGGCAACCGCAAAACGGTAACAACCTCTCAGTTCCGAGAAGTCCAAATCCCACCTCTCCCCTCGCTTCCTGTGTGACTTTGGGCCACTCGCTGCATGTCTCTGAGCCTCGTTTCCTCAGTGGAAAGCGGAGGCTGGTGACACCTCCTCAGAGGGCTGCATGAGGATGTCACAAGGGAACTCGCAGTGCAAACGACATGTTCCTGGACACACACAGGCGGCTGTGTGCACCTGCACACAGCCAAACACCATCTACCCCCATCGCTTCCTCTTAGAAGTCTTTGTGCTTTTTTTAAACTAAAATCTTCAGAGGGGAAGGAAGGTGCCCAAGTCATGTTTCAGAGGAGATGGTGACCTTGATTCAATGGCACAGATACGAAATTTTAAATCCTGCCCTGAGTGCTACGGGCTGTCTGGGTGACACTGTGACTTCGCACATGGGAAATGGAGAGAGGCCTGTGGAGCTGAGGGTTTATCCAAGGGCCCGGGATGGGCTGGCATAACCAGGAATGGTGCTGAGCAGTTCTGGAGGAAATGGGATGAATATGGCGGCCAGCCATTCCTTGGTGACAGGGACTGAGAGGCTTCCCAGGAGGTGGGGATTTCAGCGCTTGAGTCGGCAAAGCCCTGGCATGCTGGGGCAGTTGGCCACCCTAACTCTGACATACTGGTCCACGCTCATGGAGGGCCTGTAGGGAAAGAACAGGTGCAGGGGCACATGGAGACACACGGGGGCAGAACTAGAACTGGATCCCAGGCATCCTGCCCCTTCCCCTTGGCCTTCCTTATTGGGGCTGCAATCGACGCCAGCCCATCCTCAGGAGGCAGCTGTTGCCAGGCACTGCCCTGGAATCTGGGGATGCCACGGCCCCTCCTCACTGCCCTGGTCCTCCTGCAGGGCTGCCCCTGCCCGGTGTGGGAACATGACAGGAAGGTGGGACCAGCCGGAGAGGTGCCAACCAGACGCATAAGCAGGTGAATGGCTGGGCTGGCAGGGCTCACGGACAAGGGGGCTGTGCAGGGACGAGGCAGCCGATGGCGGGCCAGGAGAAGGCTGACTGGGTGCGGGAAGGAGGGAAAAGGCAGCCTGTGCTCCCAAAGAGCAGGAGAGATACGAGCTGCAGGACACCTACTATGTGCCAAGGATCCTGCCAGGAGCTGTATGTGCCAGAACTCACTGACATTCACGACAACCCCAGGGGATGTGACATTCCCACTTTGGCAATGACAAAACAGGGATGAAATGACAGGCTCCAGGTCACCTAGATTGGGCCACAGGCTGGAGCCAACTGAAACGGTCCCTCCAGGGCAGTTCTGGCCAAGGGTCAAGCAGCACTGCAGGTCTGGGGGCAGCAAAGTGGGTTCTCGGGTGGGAAAAGTGAGGCGAAGCTTCAGGTAGCCCCCCAACTAAAGCCTGTCTGCCCCAAGGGTGCTCAGGGGCCTAGATGCAAGATGGCCGTCCGTGGTCCCTTTTCTCCTGTCTCTGCGGGGCACAGCACCTTCGTCTGACGCCCAATCCTTCCAGGAGAAACTGGCTGGAGGCCACTGGGCACCGGCCCTGTGTCCCCTCGGCTCTGACCAGGGGCTCCCAAGTGTGGGTGCGCTCTAACACACCAACGCAGACAGAACACAGAGTGCAGTTCTCACCCTGAGGGGGACTGGATGTTCAGGGCCCAGGCCACCGTCCCAAACCCACGCACAATCTGGGAGCATGACCTAGGCATCTGTGGTTTGCAGTCCCTGGGTGATTCTGGTGCAGAGAGCACCCCCAACTAGGAGCTACAAGGCTCAAGTCTGCTAGCGTTCCCATTAAACAGCCTCTCGGTGCCTGAGAGCTGTGGTTGGCTGGGCCCCGCGTTACCTGGGAGGGACTCTGATCCACAACAGCCACCGCGGCCCCCGGGGATGGCTCCGGGAGGTCGAACTGCGCGGGAAGACCTTCCTGGAAAGTCACAGAAACTCGTCATTAGTTCTTTCCGCGCACTGAACAGGCAGAAAACCTCTGGAAGAAGGAAAGGAAGTGACGACTTTCTCACCCTTAGGCTTTTTTAAATTATATTTTTCAATTGTGGCAAAACACACATAACGTAAAACTTAACCGTTCTGGCCATGTTTAAGGGCACCATTCGGTGGCGTTGAGTCCATTCACACTGTGGTGCAGCCAGCACCCCTGTGTGCTCTTCATCCTGCAGAACTGAAGCTCTGTGCCCGTGAGACAGCGACTCCCCCACCTCCGCTGCACCCCGGTGATGGCCCCCTCCCCCCGCCGTACCTCCCGGTATCGCTCCAGTGTGGAGACGAAGGTCCGCTGGTAGAAAAGCAGCTGCAAGCGCTCCTGAGTATAGTTGTGACAGAGCTCCTCGAAGGTGGCCGCCCGGTCCTTGCCCTGGTGCCGGGGGTTCTGAAAGCCCGGAGAGTCCACCACCGTGATCGAGGCCGTGGACAGGTGATGGGAGGAGAGGGATCTGGGGTGGGCGAGAGGGGAGGCCCCGAGATGAGATGGCATCTCGGGGCCTCCCATACCCCCATCACTGGGTCGGAGGAACCGAGGAGGCACGCCGGGCGGTTCGGAGAGCCAGATGATCTGCTTTCGGAACCAGGCTCGCTGCTTACAGGCTGTGTGACCTGAAGTAAGTTAACTAACCCCTCTGAGCATGGGTTTCCCCACTGTGGAATGATGGTGGAGATGAGTAGGGTGATCCCAGGGGCTGCAGTAAGAGTCAAAGGAGTTCAAGTTCGGCAAGCACCTCCCATGGGCGCTGCTGGCCTTCAGGAAATGTTCTCTCCCCACCAAGCCCAGAGTAGAGAAATGACTTGCTACAGGTCACATGGCAAATTGGCTCTACAGTTCAGACTACAGCCTCCCTTTCTTTCTTAGTGACATGTTGCAATAGAAAAAGAATTTTGTTCAGTGTCTCAGTTTATAAAGTTCCTTCAAGCCATCACCTCCTTGGACTGTCATGATGACTCTATCAGGGTAGACAGAGGAGGGATTATTGACATCAAAACGCAGGAGTTAAGGGACTTGGGACATAGTCACAGGTGGGCTTTGACCCTTCCTCTGCTACTGAGGGGCTGTGTGTTGTGGGCAAGTTGGCCAACCTCTCTGAGCCAGCCGTGAAAGAGTTAAGGATGGAACCAACCCAGAGAGCGTTGGGAAGGCTGGAGGTGATAGCTCTGAACAAGAGCGTAGCCAGGAGCTAAGTGCCGGGGAAATGCTTCCCTATCCACTATTACTGTTAGTGTGAGCAGCGTACACTTTGGAGGGCCCTGAGTTTGCACCTTAGCTCTTCCCCACCACTCACACAGGTTCTGCATCTATACAACAGGGCCACTGAGGTCAGCCACCACATAGTCATGTGTGAAGACCGAGTCAGTTAACACTTGGAAAGTTAGACGCCTCCTCGGTGCAGATCAATGGTGGTAGGGGGCATAGGTATCATCAATGCACCCATTTTACAGATGCAGCTCCAAGAACACCACCTCCAGGGGTGAAGGCAGCTTCCTCCGTCAGCCGTTCATCTTCCACCCCCAGCACGCCTTGCTCTAGGTGAGCACAGCCCCCTTGGTTTCCACAGAATGTGGTCTCAAGTGGCAATTATTCCAGGAGAGGGAGAGGGAGTGGATTCTGTGTCCTGGTGACACTGGAGAACCCCAGTCTCTCTGTAGCTACACACCAGCCTCACCCCCTAATGGAGCCTGATTACGCCTGCTGCCTTCACGGAGGAGGGCGGGACTCACCACTGGAATTGATTAAAGACTTCCAAGGGCAAGCTCAGAGCTGGCTCATTGTGACAGAAAACAGAGGCTCCAATGCCTGCAGCATGGCAGACACATTTCAGAAGCATACCCTGGCCCGCTCAGAAATTCTCCCAGGTTGTTCCCCATCCCCAGAAGCAAATGTTAGAAAAATAAATGGAGGGAAGCAGAGGGTGGGCTATTCGGGGACACTTGGAGGAATGAGCGGGAGAACAGGACTGCGTTTGCATCCCACCTGTACCGTGGGCTGGTGTGGGCATTAAATGATCAGGCAAGTGATACAATTAGTGCGGGCTTGGTCCCTAGCAAGTACCCCCCAAAAGCATGAGGCTTTAGTGCTGGTATTGAGGATCATGATTAGGAAGAGTTCTTGAGTTTCATTATTTCTTGTAATCCTTGCAATGACCCCAGGGGAGAAAGCTTTTTCACAAACACAGACGGGACGACCAGAGAGGTAAGCGGATTTGCCAACGTCACGCAGCCAGTGGGTGGTTGAGGTGGAATTCCAACCCAGCCCTGAGCGACTAGAAAACCCATACCCCCGCTCAGAAGTCACCCTGCTCTGCTTCACTGCCCATGCTTGGGCTGCTCGTGTGCCTGCGGAGAGGCTGACTCTGTGCCCAGGGGTGGCAGCGTTTACCTGTTGATGAGGGAGACCATGGCAGCAAAGAGCTCCTGGTACAGGCCCGAGGCCATCCCCTCCACACACTCCACGCCCGTCATCTTGAGCCCTGGAGTTGGGAAGAGGCAGGGTCAGGGCCTGGCCCAGGACATGTCTGCAGAGGCATCGGTACTGGCCTTGGAGAGCCCCCTTCCTCACACACACCCTCCCCCCATTGCTGAAATTACATACCCGTGTTCTTAGGATCAAGTTCAAGTCTTTTGCCAGGACCTCAAGGGCGCTGCATAACGTGGCTCTACCTCCTCTGCAGCACAGTCTCCGGCTCATCCCTCAGGGCTCACCCCAATGTCACCTCCTCAGGGAAGCCTTCCTTGACCACCACCACAATGGGCCAATTCCTAGCTCCACCTTGATTCTTTTTCTAATTAAGCTTTTATTGAGGTATGATTGACATATAAAAAGCTGTACCTACCTATTCATTATACACACCCTGATGAGTTTGACAATAAGTATGCATCACCATAAACATGACCATCAGCTCTAAAAGTATCCTCCCTCCCTCTGTGTGTCTGTGTGTATGTGATGAGAACAGTTAACCCAAGATTTGCCCTATGAAATTTTAATTGCATAACATGGCACTGGCAACACTGGGCGCTGGGCTGTACAGCAGACTGACCTAGACTGACCCACCTGCTAGTCACCTCGCCCATCTGGGCTCCTCTCCGCTCCAGGATCCACTCCCTGCGTCAGGGAGACTGAGTGCCCTCTGGTCTGTATCTCCCACTCCCACCCCCGCTCCAGCCCCTGGTAACCACCTTTCTCTGCTCTGCTTCTAAGACTTTGGCTTTTTCAGATTTCTGACCCCAGGGGGATCGTGTAGCATACTCTTCAAATATGCCATTTGCTACAACGTGGATGAGCTTCGTGGCCATGGTGTCAGTGAAGCAAGCCACGCACAGAAGGACAGACCGACCCTGCTTTACAGCACTGACTACGGCACGTCTTTACGCACGTGGTTATTTTGTCAACTGTGTCCCCCCACACCAGGCCAGGAGTGACCCAAGGGTGGGCACTACCTCTGGGCTGGGTGGCTCTCAAGCCCCAGTGCCTGGCGAGGAGCAGGGACCCCAGAAGTGCTTGTTGTTCCCTCTTTCTGGGGAGAAATTTGGCAATTTTGTATCAGAAGCTATAAAATGTTCATATATTTGGACATATTAATTTCACCGTTAGGTTTTATTCTGATGAAATATTCAGAGAAATGAAGATTTCTGGGTACAAATGTTCTCCCAATTGTTGATCAAATTGGCAAAAATCACTTTTTCAAAACAACTTAAATATCCAACAATAGCAAATGGATTAGATAATTTGTAATCCATCCATACCAAGGAATGCTTACAAATAGGCACAGAAAAATACTGAGTGAGATGAGGAAGTGCCTACCTATAACATGAGGAGGAATTAAAAAGCTTATGAAAACTATTACGATAGTTGTGATCTCAATTTTGTTAAAACACACACACACACACACACACACACGCACACTCTCTCTCTCTCTCTCATTGGCCTCATTTAAATAGCCATCCTTGGTTAGAGTGCACTGAACCACATGGTGGGAGGAGGTGGTGGGGAGAGCAAGGGTGTCAGGTCACAAACCCTGATCCTTTTCCATTTCTGGTTCCACCCGCAGAACTGGAAACACGGTTTCCAAATCTGCGTGCACCCATGCGTGGAGAAACGCTCCTGCTTGTACATTCCAGGCAGCCTGTTGCAGCCCCGAAGCATTTCCCATCCTCCTTTAACTTCACCCCCAACCTGGGCTGTTGCTAGGCAACCCACAGCCTCCCAGCATCTCTCCTAAACCTGCCAGTCCCCTGCCTGCTTAACATCTACCCTGGAGACCTCAGCCTGAGAGCTTGACTCAGCCTCACAAAGCAGTGTGTGCACGTGTCTGTGCATGTACAGTGTGCATCTGTGTGCCTGTGTGTGGCATTTGTGTGCCTGTGTGTGGCATTTGTGTCTGTGTGTCTGTGTGTGTACCTGTGCTCTGTGCCTGTGCATGTTTGTGCGTGCTCTGTCCATGTGTGGTATACGTCAGTGCCTGCAGATACAGTGCGTGCCTGGGGGCATGTGGTGTGTGCAGTGTGTATCTGTGCGTGTGTGCATGCTACATGCTGTGCACATGTGTGAGCAGGTAATACACATGGGCGTGTGTATCAGATAGGACATGTGACCACAAGAATAAGACAGCTCACACTTGGATCTAGAAGAAAACCTGACAGGCCAGCAGAATTCAAGTGACAGTGGCCATCAAGCCGAAGTCTCCAGAAGGTGCAGCAGCGCTGTGGATCAAAGGTCTTCTAAGAGATGGACCCAAAACCGTAATGCAGAACAGTCCCAGGCCACTGACCCCGCCCCTGCGGGCTCCCGGAGAACTACTCTGGGAGAATCCTCAGAGGCCCTGGGTGCCCAGAAGCCCCTCCGCCCTCCCCTTCCGCAGCCCAACATCTGGCCGGCAGAGGCCACAGGCTTGGGACGCAGCAGGCCCCTTCAGCAGGGGCAGCACAAAGCTCTGCTGCTCTGCTCCCACCTCAGTTCAAAGCACCCCCATTCCTCCAGCTGCTTAGGCCAAAATCCTGGTCCCCTCACTTTCCCCCAGGGCTATGCTGTTGTGCTCTTTATTTGTAAGCTTGACCTTGAACATGCTCACCTTGTCCCATCTCTACTACCACTTCCCTGGTCCAACCCCGTCACCTCACCAGGGGACTTTCATAAGGTTCCTAAGCGCTCTCCCTACTCCCACTCACTCCCCATCTTCCTCTGGGCTGTGCTTCAGGAAGAGTAAGTCCAGTCCTGCCGCTGCTCTCCTGCTCGGGCCCCTCCCTGGTTCCCTATCACCTCGGAACACAAACCCGGGTTTGGAGACGAGTGTGCGAGCTGCCCCCACTTGACCTGCAGCACCACCTTCTCCTACCCTCCTAGCCGTTCCAGTCATCCCGGCCTTATTTCTGTTCCTCCAGTGTCCCCTCCCTGCCACCGCCCCCTCCTGGGTCTCAGCAAGCTTCATGACCATCAGGCAGAACCATGTGACCATAAGCATCACGCAGGCAGGAGCCACGGCCACAGCCATCTCCCCCCAGGGTGGCTCCCCTTGCACCTAGAAGGTCTGCACGCGACAGACCCTCATTAAACTGTACCTGAGCTGGTCTCCTCATCCTCGAGGCCTCGTCGGCTCGGCCCTGACGTCACTTGCTGGATGATCTGTCGCAGGTGGTGCTTGAAGGTGGCCGTGTTCAGCTCCTCATACTCACAGCCCAGGGCCTCGGCCGCACGGTTTGCCCACTCAAACCGCATAAACTGCTTCCGGCCCACTGCATGAGAGACAGACAGAAGTATGGCGGGTCTTTCACCATCCTGTGGGATGGCTGAGCGTCCAAGACAACCTGGGAGACCCTCGCCACCGCCCACCCTCCAGGCCATCTACCCTGAGCAGAAGCCTGAATACGACTGCCCAGGCCTGGGCCCCTAGCGGATGGCCCCCGGGCAGGAGTCAGATTTCCCAAAAAACACATTTATCCTATTTCCTTGCCATGTGCATTGTTTACTTGTTGAAAGCAATGAAAATATCATGGGGGACACTGTAAATGCGGAGCTGGGTAAGGGTTAGTAGCAGTGTGATTTTCCTACCCACATGTTCACTCATCTATCCATCCACTCATCCACCACGTCCTGCCACCCGCCTACCTGCCCATTCAACTACCCACTCAGCCAATCCAACCATCTAGTTAACCAGCCATCCATTTATTCAACACATATTTTTGAAGCTCCTACTATGTGACAGGTACTGTGCTAGCCACCGGGAAATCAATGATGAGCAAGACAGACAAGGTGCCTGTCCTCACAGCCTATGAAGGAATGAAATGATAAACAAGTAAACAAACAGATAACAAGGTAAGCTCAGGTCACGGAATTATAAAGACATTTTCTTTCTTTAAGAAAATGAAATAGGGTGATGAGATCCAGAGAAACCAAGGGGCTTGCTATAAACCCATGGTGGTCAGGGAGGGCTTTATCTGAGGATGTGATATTTGAACTGGGTTGTGAGGGGTGAGAAGGGGCTGACCCCATGAAGAACCAGAAAGAGGTAGGAGGAGAAGGCGGTATAAAGGCCCTGAGGCAGAAACGGGCATGGTGTGTTAGAGAAATGGCAAGAGGGCCAGATGGCTGGAGTGTGAGGAGAAGGGAGAACCAAATGAAGCTGAAGAAGCGGGGGGCGGGGGGGGGCACCCTGGGACTATTGTCAAGTCATTTCAGCTCAGCAGCACAGACGTGGTACGGCACAGACAACGCTTACAAATGCCAACGGAAAAGCAAACTCGAAAACCACACCATGGTGTGATGTCAACTGTGTAAATCACTCTAAGTGCTGGGAAAAAATAACAAAAACAGGATACCCCCAAATATTAACAATCACAGCTGGGTATGGGGATTCCGTCGTTTCCAAATTTTCTGCAGTGGTTGTGTACTAGTTTTCTAATGCAAATAAAAACCAAAACATAACAGAGCCGCCCTTAATTAATGTTTGCCCCCATCTTTTCTTCCCATAAACGTGCTCCCTTCTTTGCAATAAGAACCACAGCTGCCAACAGAGATCTCACAGTCCGTCAGAAAGAGGTCACAAGGCCCCAGTTTTTCAGGCAGAAATCTTGAAGAATCTGCCCGGTTGCAGGCAAAATTTGGAAAAAGACGTTCCCTGGGACTTGGACACCACCCGGAGAGGAGGAGCTCTGGCTCCGGTCACTCGGGGGCCACAAGTTGCCACGGCTTACGGAGGCCCCCCTACTGCCGGTCACTCCGCACTGACCATCACAAGCACATGGGCTATCGCCCCGCTTTACAGATCGCTCCCACTTTACAGATGAAGAACGGATGTTCAGAGAGCTAACGCGGCGATCAGAAAAGTCCTGCCACTTTCAAAGAGGACAAAGAAGGTGACGAGGCTGGTTGTGGTGACAGCCAGCAGCCAGCAACCCTGTTCTCTGCCACCATCATCTTCGTCAGGCTCATGGCTTTTGGAGGCAGGAAGTCTGCACAGGACTTCACGTCAGGTGTAGTTATTTACCATCATCATCATCAAGTCTCCACAAGAGTCCAGAAAGCACTATTATCCTCATTTTATAAATGAGAAAATCGACCCAGAGAAGTCGCCAGAAACCAGGCTGATACTGAACATAAAACTATTTCCAGAAACCAACCCTTCCAACACCACCGTTAGGAAATATGCCGTGTGCCTGTGGCCTCAGGTAGGACTTTCTTTCCAACGGACTCGCTCACCCTTTTCACTTAAGTGCACGGTGCAGGGAAATGCGAGGCACTGTCATCAGTGAGGTCCCATTGGTTGGAGGAGGTCAATGACAGCACATGAGCACCAGCTGACCTCTGAGTGGCCCCTGGGCAGCCGGGTCCCCCGTCCTTGGAAAGTAGCCTCTGCCACTGCTCGCGCCCTAACAGCTGCTCCCAGGACCCGGCCTGGAGGGAGCAGGGTGTGGGTGAGACCGTCATCCACTGAACACTGAACACGCGAGTGAACGCCTGAGGCCTCTATAGACGCTTTGGAGGTCCTGGCAGGTACATTCGGGGATCTACGCATCCTGGCGCCACCCGAGACCCACCTCATATGCAGGTCCCTGGCTGATTAAACCGGCCACCTACCAGTCTGGAGCGGTCTGCCTCCGTCTCTCCTTGCCCTCCATGGGTGGGGGCCGATATGCAAACCAATGCCCTTATCACTTGTCACGAATAGAAAGTAGAAATAAATACAACATGAGCACAGAAATAGCATTAGAATCTAATCAGACACAGTTACCTGGGAGCCCAAGCTCTGTTCTCTTTGCTGAAAAAAAGGAAAACAGAGCCATTAAAGGCTATTAGCCATGAATGAGACACTCTCCTTTCTTCCCAGGCTGGTGGTTGGAAGCAAATTAAATAGGCGGTAACGGCCTAGATGGACGGTGTCCGGTCCCCCTCCTGCGCCCCCACTCCTCTGCTGCCCTCTCTAAACCTGGCTCCCGCTCTCCACCGGTGGCGGCCTTCCATTGCCCATGGAGCTGGAGAGAAGTCACAAAGGGAACTGACAACGCCTGGGTCTGCAAAGAGGATTGGCAGACAGGCTCACCAGGACCCTCTAAAGTAAAGCCTGCCCAGTTTAAGGAGGATACCTCCAAACCCACTGAGCGGAATCCGGCTGGTGAAATCCTGGAGGCACACGGGGAACATTCCCAGGAAAATGATTCTTCTGCCCCCAGACCCCTGAAGCTGGTCAGCACACTAAATCCAGCCCACGGGCTCCTCTGTCTTTGTTCACACACAGCACAGCTCTGCGGTGGGCCTTCACCCTGCAATTGCAGGGAGGGACCCTCTTCCTCTTCTTCTGCATGCATCACACAGGACATGTCACGATGACCGCTAGGAAGTGCTCCCTGGCACTCCACCTGTCACCCCTCCCCTGTCTCACCGACCAGAGAAAAAGAATCAGAAACTCCCAACAGTCTTACAAAGGCCACCTTAATATCTTAACATCAGCCAAGCAGCGCATCCCGAACAGCTGCCCGCCCAGTGCCAGGCAGGGAGCGGAGCACTGAACATCAGTCACCTCACGTAATCCTCCCGGCAGCCCTGTGAGGCCAGGATGAATATCCCCACTGGACTTAAGAGAAAACGGAGCCTCAGAGAGGGTGGCCGTTCAGGGCCGTGCAGCTGGCAAACAGCAGAGGCGGGATCTGAACTCAGGCCTCCTGGCTGCAGCTCAAGACCCTACCCATGGCATCAGAAGGAGGGGCCTCCTCTCATGGGGCGGGTATCATTCTCAAGTCACAGTCTAAGAGGAAAACTCAAGTGCCCTTCAAAGTTCTCCAAGAATCTCTTAAGTTGCCCGTAACACACAGCATGGTGGCACATTCCCACAACCCGGACGCAGCAGGCTGTCCCTCCAGTGCGCCACCAGCAGACAGGGCAGCTTGCCTTCAAAGGCCGTGACATGGGAAAAAGTACTTGTAACCACAGGCCTCGTGTTTCCCTCCACAGGGATGCTTAGATTTATGTAAGTACAGTGGGGGTTAGGACTACCCACCCTTGAATCTGTTCCACATTTTTAAAGTTATTGGCAAATAACCATTGCATTATGTTCTCAGTGACAAGTGGCCCCTGCATCATGCCACGGCTGGAGGATGCCCCACTGAGCGTGTCTGCACCAAGGGGGAGGGTGGTCCGGTGACCTTGGCTGATCGCCCAGCTGCCCTGCAAGGTGTGTGGGCCATGTTGCTAAGCCTGAGTCCACGGAAGAGGCCACTGAGACACAGAGTGGGACACTGCCCTGCACTATGTCACATAGCATATAAATAAGGGAGCTGGAACCCAAATCCAGGTCCCCTGATGGCAGGCCTGTGGTATGGGGCTGGGGCAGCTCTGGTACCTCCACATATCCACTCACCTAGTGTAGGTTGAGTCAAAAGGAAACAGAGACAGACTTCAGATGACAACATGGTGCAGAGGACTGGGAGCAGAGCTCACTCACACCCATCTAACGCCCTGGTCCTTGCTGTGCTTCTGACTGCTGAGGGCATTCTTTCATGCCGGCGTTTGTCCATGCACAGGGCAAACTGTGAGCGCCCAGATTGAACATTCCCAGCCCTCAACCAGGGGCTGGAGGTAACACCCTTAGGGAATTAACTCAGGGTGTTTGCTCTATGCTGCCCTCCAGAGGCCATCAGAGGGATTGCACCTCAGTTGCCCTGAGTGGTAGCAGGCTTCATAATTTGCCCTTTGTGGCTGCCTTGCTTTCCCACTTCCCTTCCTCACACCACTTCCGGTGCTGCCTGGGATCACCTTCCATGTGAACGTCTTGCCCTCAGACCCTTGTCTCAGCAGTGCACCCATCCAAGGTGCCAAGGCTGACAGAGGGCCTTCAGAGGCTGACCACTCTTTTAGTAAGGTTTGGTTTGGTGTTCCTTTCAAATTACTGAGGCCAAGAGAAGGTTCCCTAAAAGGGAGCCAAGGTCTTGGTGGGTGGTTCCTTCTTTGCATCTTTGTCTAAGCCTCAGAAGCCGTCTGCCCATCTGGGGCGAGGCCCGGCTCCATCCAGCCCACCTGCCACCAGGGCTGAGTCTGAAGCTCTCCGGGTGGCAGAGAGGGTGTGGAGGGAGGCAGAGGGGCCACGTAGCTGAGCCCCCCTCACAGCAGCCGTTCCATGGAACAGTCATCAGTGATGCTGGGAAAAATGAATCCTGTATCATTTTTCTCATTGCTTGGTGAAAGAAGTCCCTTAAACACAGGACTTCTCCGAGCCTCTAAAGTATATCTGAAAGATCTCCAAGAAGGGTGTGTTCTCTTCAGACGTATTTGGCCTCAGAATGCATTTCTAGAGTATCTTGCAGGTCTAGTGTCCCATGAGACACTAGTGTAGAAAGCGCTGGTTTCACTGACGGTGCCCTCAGCTAACCAGGTGATCTGGGCAAACTGCCTCACCCGCCGACAAGACACAGGCTGGGATTTGAAGAGAGAATGAACCAAGGAGAAATGAGAGAAACAAAGAAGAAAGGAGCAAGGGAAGGTAATGGCACTCAGTTTCTGAGCCGGTCAAATCCACCTGTAAAGGCAGGTTTTTCCCCCCTTTACACTCAAAACAAAGAGAGGGAAAGAAGAACACAACTGTTTTTCCTCCGTGCGCCACGGGTTCAATCGTATGAATTACTGGGACCCCTGCGTTTACTAATAACCAAGCTATGGCTCTTCCCAACAATAGCCGTGCTGTTGCTGAATTACTGAACATTATGTGACTTATTTATAATGCTGGTGCATCTGGTTCGCACTTCCTCACACTGAGGTTTACACTTCCAAGACCGGTGAAGAAGGGAGCCACCTGCAGGGAAGAGAGAAGCCTAAAAGGCTGCCGATAGTTACAAGAAAAGGCAGAGCTCCAGAGACGGATCACCAGGGTTCAAATCCCACTTCCAAGGCTTGAAGCTGTGTGATGCTGGGGAAGTCACGCCTCCTCTCTGGCCCTCAGTTTTCTCTCCTATAAAATGGGACTCTATCCCCGTGGAGTGCCTGTGAAGCCTCAGTGAGGTTACATGTGCAGATCACTCATCAAAGGATCTGTCCAATAACTGTTAGCTCATAATGATGGTCACCTTCACACTTCTGCTCGGGGACATCCCGCAAAAGTCTGTTGGAAAATGTAACCCTCTTAGAGGCCAGAACTTCAGGTCTCTTCCTGCTTCTTGTGGCTTCTTCCTGTTCCCACTGCCCCTAGGCACCATGCTGCCCCTCACACCTGAGCACGTTGTTCCACCTGCCTGGCCTGGGAGAGAGCTGCCATCTGCCCCAGGGCCTTTGCTTGCCTGCCCAGTCAGTGCTCCCTGGAAGGCCCGGCCAACAGCACCTACAAACTGCTGCTGAGGTGCTCGTAGTGCAGCAGGAGTCACTGTCCTCACCCTCACTGCTGGCAAGATGGTGCTGAGACCATCCCCAGTGCTCTGGGGAATATGAGCAGGTGTTCTGGGAAAAGGGGGCTCACTAGACAAATCAGCTGGGGCAGCATTAGATTAAACCTGACAAAAGGGGCTGCTCTCCTGCAGGAGTTTCTCAGAGCTTTGAGTATGCACTGGAAATTTATAAGAAGTGGGGACTCTCAGTAGGGGTCTCCTGAACTAGTTTGATCTCACCCCTCTGAGCTTCAGTGTCTGTATCTATAAAATGGGTGGCTCCTCTCCCAAAGGGCCATTTTCAGAATAGAACAAGACACTGGGTGTGAGGCTGCCTGGGAGTTGTCCCCAGAGCAGGTGGTCCAAGCTGAGGGACTGAGTCATCAGGGAGACCTCAGCCAGAAGGGGTCACTCCGGGGGAATTGCAGGAGTGAAGGCTTGGGGTGGGACCGGCAGCAAGTCTGTGAATGACTTCCCTGAGGCCGCACAGCTAACAAGGCAGAAGCCAGGGCCAAACGCAGCCCTGGTGGCCCCAGCCCACTGCTCTCTCCATGTTCAAGTTCCCCTCACTACGGAAGGCAGAGTGGCATCACTCAACCCATCAAACTGTCTCCTTCAAAGCTATTTCCTGGGGCCACGCAAAGTCCAATCATTGATGTTTCCTGAGTGCTCACCACGTGCCTGACTCTGGGCTAAGTACTTAACCTCATCAATGCAACAATGACACAAAAAGGAACAATTACTAATTCCATTTATTGATGACGCCATGGACCATGCAACGTAATGCGTCATAAAGCATGGGGACAGGCTTTGAAGATACAACTCTTCAGTCCAAAATGGGGCTCCTCCCCTTCCCAAGTCCATGGCTTTAGAAAACTTACTTTACCTCGCTGAGCCTCCATTGACTCATCCATAAAATGGGTATAACCTACATAGAGGGTTATGAGAGTTAAATGGAATAATCCACACAAGGCACTTAAATGATGCCTGTCAGAGAATGGATGTTCAGTGAATAGTAACAGTTAATCAGGTCACCACCATCATCATCACCATCCCCCTCATCATTACTGCTACCATCACCCTCATCATCATCATCACTATTAGAAGCAGCGTGGCGCTCTGTCTCTGAACGGTGAGTCCGACATTCACACCGGGGTTTTCCCTGAGCCATCGCTATCTCCCCTCCAATAACAGGTCACGGCATCTCTGGTGATGAAGGCTGGAAGAGAGCCCAGAGAGCATCTAGTCCACCCCTACTCACCCTGTCTTGTCCCCTCTCCGAGCCTCAGTTCCCTCATCTACAAAATGGGACAACAGCGCCTACTCCATGGGGCCTACTCCAAGGGGGCCAAGCTCTCAGAGAGTGCCTGGCAGCCAGCGCTGGGTCAGGGTGTGCTGCCCTCATTATCTGTGGGAAACAGAGCCCTAGAAAACAGGAGAGGATGTCGTAGGGCCAGCCAGTGACTGAGTGGCTTGGCCAGTCTGAAACCTGGTCCCCTCCCTTGTCCCAGTGGTACCGCCCGGCCCCCCTGAGGCCCAGGGCTGCTGGGGAGTGCCTGCCGCCTTCCAGCATCAGCCACTCCAGGGCTTTGTGTTTCTTTTTTTAAAATATAATTGTTTACATCCCAGAGCAGCCATTCCAGCTTAATGAATGAATTCAATATGCTTAGAAAACACAGACTAAATCTTCACTTGTGGCCCAGAATAGGCACCAGCTGTCAGGCAGGGAGCCCAGCCACCAGCTGGGGATGGGCAGAGGACGTGAGGCCTGCGGCCAAGGGAAGGCAGGAGGGTGGGGCTGGGCCCAGCAGGCACAGGCCTCAGGGTTGCTGGGTCCAAGGACAGATCCATGAGCTCTCCAGGCCGCAGGGCCAAGTGCTAACCCTCTCTTCATCAGACCCCTGTTTCAATCCCACAGGACCTGAGAGGTGGGCTTTTCAAGTTGGCATCTTGCGGAAGGGAAGAGGGAGGCCCCGGGGCCTCAATCAAGCCACTACACCTTTGCTCACTGAGCTTCCCCCACCCCAGAGTGCCTTCCCCAGTTTTTTCTGAGTTGGAGATTCTGCTCCAGGGTTCCAGGCTGGTGATTCTGAACCTGGGAGTCTCCTGCCTAGAATTTTCTCTTAGCATTGCCAATGCACTTGTCTAGGTCGATCTCCTTTGGTCAGACTGAAACTTCACCTTGAAAACAGGCTGGTGTCTCAGGCTGAGGACCTGCCATCCAATAGGCACAGAAAAGAGACAAAGGAGAGAGGCAGGGACTGCAGGGAGGCAAGGGGAGGCAGAGAGGGAGGGGGAAAGGAGAGAAGAAGGAAAGAAATGCGGGAGGAGGGGAGGAGGGAAGGAGGAGATGATGGAGGGAGCCGAGCAGAATAAACACGGTAACGGCCCAGGATTCCAGAGACTCAGATTCCAGTCCCTCATCCCCCACAGCCTCTCAGTGACCCTGTGTGACCCTGAGCCAGTCCCTTTCACTCTCTGGGCCTAGGCCCTTGTCCTGTACAAAGAAGGGCTCAGGCCGGCCAGGCTCCGCCCCTTCTCAGCATGCTGGGTGCTGCAGCCCTGCAGGGAGGTTCCCAGGGCCAGGAAATCACCCCTGGCTTCCGCCCTCGTGCAGCACCTTCCAGCAGAGGCTCTGGGAAGCTGAGCTTGCCCTCCAAGGCCCTCTTCACAGAGGAGCCATTGACGTCCAGGCCGCAGCTGTCCTGCTCCTTCTGACTCAATGACTGTTGAGGCCTCCTAATCCATAGCCTGAAGGAATAGGCAAGGCTGGCCCCACCAGCTGGGGCTCAGACACCAACCCCAGTCGGGGCTCCTGGGGAAGATGGCGGGAGGCACGTGTGTTCTGAGCTCCTAACACCTTGTGACAAGTGCACAGTGCATGTCATTAGAGCCAGGAAGCAGCTGGGGGTGTGGGACAGGAGGGAGCAGCCCCTCACGGAGGCAGGCAAGTGAGGCAGAGTGCTGGGCGGCAGCGAGGAAGGGCCAGCCACCAGGTAGAGGACTGGCCTCTGCTCCCCGAGCCCTGCACACTTCGCTTACGGAAACACACGTGAGCTCCAAGGAGAAGAGAGAGGGCAGGACAAGCGTCTGTTTTGGAGCAGTGGACAGAGACGGTGCCCCCAAAGTGGAGGCCACAGGTCCATTTTGAGGTGCCAAGCCTCCCTCTGACCCTCAGGGACATTGCATACAGCAGACGGAAAATCCGGCTCTGTGCCACTTAGAGCTGTGTGACCCTGGGTTAGGGACTTCACCTCTCTGAGCATGGGCTCCCTCACCTACAAACAGGAATGATAACAGCAGTAACAACCGCACAGGCTTGTGAGGGTTAAGTGAGCCGACCAACCAACCCATGCAAGCACCCACAGAGGTGAACGGGACCATATCCATGGAATGTTCGACCTTTGACCCAGCAGTTCCATGTCCAGGGAACCACACCTCTAAAACGCTCATGCATGTGCATGACCTCCGCACACAGGGACGTGCGGTGGGACATGGGTCAGAACGCCAACAAGCAGGAACCACCTGAATGATCAGCAGGATGGGAGGCCGGCCCATTCCAGGCGAGCCCTCGCCGTCAATAAGGAGAATTAGAGACACGACTGTGACCCAGACACGGCTGTGACCCAGACTGCAAGGAGGTCAAAGACACACTGTGAGAGGGCATAGACATGGAGATGGGGTGGATGCATTTGCGTGAAAACACCAACCAACTAGCTAGCCAAATATTTGCTACGTGCGTAGAGGTAACTAAATGCGGCTTTAAAGGCCTGAAGGTGCACGTATAGTTGGGTTACAGTGATTCGCTCATGTCAGTTTCCTGGCACCACAAGGCACCGACCACAGCAGCGTGCAGTGCCACCACGGGGGAACGGTCGAGGGGCTCTGCACGGTAGCTCCACCTTCCTGAGAATCTGTAGTTTCTTTGGACCAAACACTTCCACAGAAAAAGGCTCAGCCGGTCAGAGCAGTGGCATGGCGGTCGGGTGGCTGTGGCTCTGTACCCGTGTCCACACCCACGGGACGCACAACACTGAGAATGAGCCCTGGCGCAGACGACGGGCTTTGGTTAAGGGCGCTGCACAAAATGTTGGCTCTTCCATCGTAATAAATATCACCTTTAACCCTTAACAACATCCCTTTGGAGGGCAGGGGGGCCTGGGAGGGTGAGGGGAGACCTTTGTTCATTCTATATTCTTCCATGTTGTTCCCACTCCTCATAGGAAGACAGCCATGCAGCATTGCGTATCAGTAGCTTTAAGACAATAAAAATAGTAAAACACTTCACCAAGTGTCATTTGAATATATGGCCATTGCTTTGTGCTGGTAGCATCCCTGTTACTATTCCCACTGCCCTTTGGCACGCAGGGTCTTGCCAGCTTAGGGAGCATCTGGCCACCCCCTCCTGCCCTTGGATGGACTGCCCTGGTTGCCAGATGTTGGGGTGCCTTAGCAGAAAGTGGGGGGCTGGGCTCTTGTCATTATTGCTGTTGCCTCTCCTTCCTGCAGGCCCCTCCGGGCTCTCCGAGTTACAGCCCCATCCATTTGGGGACTGACATCTTTATTACGGCGGGCGGGGAGCTTCAGGCCGATTGGCAGCCTCCCTTCATCAGCCCATTACGTGGCCCCTCCTCGGGTTATATATGGGCCTGACTGTGTCATATATTAGGCAATGGGGTCAGCAGCGAGTAGACTGGCAAATTTAGTGAAAGGCAAATAAATTAATCCTCCCACCAGGCTGCCGAGAGAAAGGAAAGCAAAGCAAGGGGGCCATCAAGGCATCCTTGTTGCTGTTTTGGATTCTGAACATTACTGTCATCTTTGTAATGACAGACAGCAGGTGGAGTGACAAACCATCTCAGACTTTCCAGAGAAAGCGTCCATCATCCCTTACAGCTGCAGAGGCGGGGCTGATTTGTTACGTGGCGCAGGAACTGGACGAGTGCATGTTGGGATCCTCGCTTCCCTCTGAGCCCAGGGCTGTGGCGCTCAAGGGTGTGCTAACCGCCACCCTGCATGGTCCTCGGCCCTCAGCACTTTCTGCTAAGCTGTGGGAAGAGCACTGGACCGAGGGTCTAGAACTGGAGTCTGGTTCTGAGCCTTTCATTCACTGGCACCGCACTTTCATTGTGTGCCCTCCGAGAGCAGCCTCACTCTTTCGAGGCCTGGGCTCTTTCCCCACCAAATGGGCCTAATGACCCCACCTGGCCCCCCTCAGGGCAGGTTTTAATGCCAACAGAGACAGCTGCCAACAAAAGCACTTTGCAAAGAGAAGTGAATTACAGCTTGCTGACCACCCCCCATGTGCCAGGTGCTGCACATCCACTACCTGATGACGACTGTAGAAGGGAGGTGGGGCTATTCTCACGTGACAGTCACGGGAGCTGAGGTCCAGGGAGGTAAAATGCCTTGCACAGGTCCAATCGCCCAGCCAGGAATCGGGGGAGCTGGGATTCAAAGCCAGCTCTGTCCCACGCAGGGCCCCAGTGTGTCCCTCCTCCCTCACTCTCTCCTACCGAGTAAGCTCCTGAGAGCATCGTTCACTGCCATTTGAAACATACAGGCACCAGCTAATTGTTCCACCAGCCACTTTCTGCCAAAGGAAAAAACAGGATGAGTGGTGGCCTGATGGCCCCTGAGGGATAGCCCAGGCCATGAGCCTCAGTTAACAGCAAACCAGCCACGATGTCAAATCACCCAGGGTTTTCCGCCTGCCATGTGCAGCCAGCCCCCAGGGCACCCCCACCCCACTGCTTTCCCAAGGGACCCATTCCCGCCAGCTAGCCCAGGAGACAGGAAGGTGGGGAGCCAGTGCAGAGGGAGGGAGGGGCTCAGTCCCTCTGCCACCCTAAGATCCACAGGCCTGCTGTGCCTGACCTCTCCAAACAAGCCTCTTTATAAAGAACCAGCTCAGCCAGGAGCCACTTGGCTGGTCTATGGGAGGCAGCCCAGGGTCAAGGTTGTTAGCATGGCAACTTCAGGGAGCCCCAGTCAGCTCCACGCTGCCCTCTGTCCCTTGGGCAGATGAGGCTCAGGGCAGTGTCATAACTTCACCGAGGTCACACACAGCCAATAAAAGGCCAAGCTGAGATCTGAACCCAGGACTGGCTGACTCCGAAATGCCCGTGTCCCTTCCCTGCCACATCCCGAGAGGACCATCCCCCAGACTTTGAGGCTGCCTGGGGTGCCACATGACAGGGTGATCCCGGGCCCTCACAGCCAGCCAGGTGCCCAGAGGGCCCAAAAGCCTCCTGTGATAAAGTACACCATGTCCTGGGGGCTGAAGGTGCGGAGAAGGGCAGGGAAGGGGACAGCCACAGTCGAAGAACCCTACTGGAGCTCAGGAGTCCACAGGGGCCTGACGGGACTTCAGGAGGAGCCGGGTATGACCCCCAAAGGGTCATGCTGGGGCCTGCATGATGTCAGTGCTGAAGGCTCCATGGGCAGAAGCTGAACAGAGTAGTGACCACAAGGTACCCAGAGGCCCTGGGTCCCCATCAGCCTGGGATCCCCTCCAAATGGGCTCTGTGGTCTTGAAGGGTGCAAAGAAGGACTGATGCACTTTTAAAACAGAAAAAAAGGGAAGAAAGTTTTCAGAAGAGAAGGAGAAAGTGACCGCTCTGGCTCCCCATGGGGGAGAAGGAGGTGAAATCCCCTCGGGGTCAGCTGCCTTATGACCCTCCCCTCCCCTCCCTGGCCTTCAGCTTGACCCTGGACACTAGGGGTCAATGCTTTACACCCCAAGAGGCATCTGGGTGGAGGCCACTAGCCTGCTGGGTCTGGGGGCTGCCGCACAGGGCTCGGCACCTGGGACTAATATGTGTTTGGCCTTCGTCCTGGGCCCTGGCACACAGCTCCTAAAAGATCTCCCGAGAAAGGACAGTCTTGATGTGCTAACGAGATGAGTGGTAGCTGGGGGGCCCTGGAGAACCTCAGGATGGAGGGGTTAAGACCAAGGATGGAATAGAGGGGTGGAACTTTCAGCCTCACTTGGGGAGGAGAGATGGGCTGGAGATTGAATTAATCACCATTGGTCAATGATGTATGTAATCAATCTCATCTATGAAATGAAACCTCCACAAATAACCCTAAGTGCCAGAGTTTGAAGAGCTTCGAGGTGGTGAGCTCACTGAGGTGCTGGGAGGGGGGTGCCCCGGTGGGTGTGGGGGTGCATCGAAGCTCCACCCCTTCCCACATCCCTTGCCCTGTGCATCTCTTCCATCTGGCTGTTGCTGAGTTGTGTCCATTATTATAAACCAGTAACGGTAAGTAAAGTGACTTCCTGAGTTCTGTGAGCTATTCTAGCAAATCATCAAACTTGCAAAGGGGCTTATGGGAAGCCCCTGGCTTTCTAGCCAGTTGGTTTAAAAGTGCAAGGGGCCCACACCTCGCACTGGTGTGTCTGAAAGCGGGCAGTCTTATAGGACAGAGCCCCTGACCTTCAGGGTCTGCCTTAACCCCAGGTAGTGCCACAACTGCACTGAGTTTAGGAGACTAAGTTGGCATCTGGAGAATTAAAGAATTCGTTGGTGTCAGGAAAAAAAACCCCCACACATTTGGCATCAGAAGTTTTGTTAAGTAAAACCAGTTCAGCGCACTCCATGAAAATGTGGCCTCACCAGACCTCTGGGAGCCTGTGAGGGCAGAGGCTGCTGACAGCACATGGGGCTCGGGGACAGGAGGTCCCAGAGCACAGGCAGACACGGATCCCAACCCCACTTCTGGCTTTGGGCATGTGCCCTGGGGAGGGTGGACGAACCTCTCCGGCAGGCCTCAGTCTCCTCATCTGTAGAGTGGGCATCATAATAGTTCTCACCCCTCCCAGCGGGCTGTCCGAAGGCTCTGCAGGGACATCGTCATGCCTGCAAGCACTCGGCACGGGGCCCCAGGAAAGGAGTCAGGGTCCCATCAGGGAATGACCTGAATAGCCCCTTGCAAGGTCTGGGGCAGGAAGAGCAGCTGATGTTCCAAACCTCATCCTGAAACACGCCAGCTGTGTGACCTCAGGTAAATTACACACCTTCTCTGAGCCTCCATTTTCTGATCCCTGCCACCATGAGCCAAGTCCTGTGCTCCACCGGTTTTGGCCTTGATGCATTTAACCCTAACAAGCCTACAGAGTGAGTACTGTCATTAGCCCCATTTTACGGAGGAAGAAACTGAGGCTGAGTGAGCTCCGCCCCCCCCAGACTCACACCCAGCAGGCTGCTTCCCGACACTTGCCTGTGGCTCTGTTCTTCTTCACCAGATGACTGCGTGAATCTCGTCAGGTCAAAAAGCAAAATAGAAGTACAAGTGCCTCTGAAACCATCCGAAGCTAAACCAGACTTCCAGCCAAGATGGAGGCGTAGGTGGACACACCGTGCCTCCTCGCACAACCAAAATTAAGGACAACAAAGATTTAGAAACAAAAAAACAGCCAAATCTGACAGAAAATTGAACTGTAAGGAAGTTTGACAACCATTCATCCAGACCGGTAAAAGTGGAGGAGTTGGCGGCCAGCAGAGAGGGGTCATGGCAGGAAAAAGGGAAAAGGTGGTGGTTGGCAGTCCTGGGCACACAAGGTGGCTGGCTGACCGCAGACACACATTCATGAGCAGATACACCAGGGGAAAATGGGGAGACAGACCGCACAACCCAGGGCCCCAGCGCTGAGAAATAAAGCCTAAAAGCACCAATTGAAAACACTTGTGGGGGTTGAGGTGCCGGGAGAGACTCCCCGCCTCAAAGGAGAGTTCGTTGGAGAGACCCACAGGGGCCTAGAATGTACACAAGCCCACTCACCCAGGAGGCAGCACCAGAAGGGCCCAGTTTGCTTGTGGGAATCGGTGGAAGGGACTGAAATACGAGAGAGAGCAGAGCAAGTGCCACTGTTCCCTCTCGGACCCCACCCCCACAAACAGTGTCACAACCCAGCACTGGGTTGCCCCACCTTGGTGAACACCTAAGGCTCCACCCCTCACTACATAACAGGCACGAGCAGACCAAAAAAAAATATATATATATATAAATATATATATATATATATATATGGCTCAAGAAGAAGAACAGATCAAAGCCCCAAAGCCAATACATCTAAACAACCAAGAGATAGCCAACCTATCAGATGCACAGTTCAAAGCACTGGTGATCAGGATGCTCATAGAATTGGTTGATTTTGGTCACAAATTAGTTTAAAAAAATGAAGGCTACACTAAGTGAGATGAAGGAAAATGCACAGGGAACCAATAATGATAGGAAGAAAACTGTGTCTCAAATCAATGGAGTGGACCAGAAGGAAGAAACAAACAACCAAACAGAAAAGAATGAAGAAACAAGAATTCAAAAAAAATGAGGAGAGGCTTAGGAACCTCCAGGACATCTTTAAACATCCCAACATCTGAATTATAGGGGTACCAGAAGGGGAAGAAGAGCAACAAGTGGAAAACTTATTTGAACAAATAATAAAGGAGAACTTCCCCAATCTGGCAAAGGAAATAGTCTTCCAAGAAGTCCAGGAAGGTCAGAGAGTCCCAAAGAAGGTGGACCCAAGGAGGAACACACCAAGGCATATCATAAATACATTACCCAAGATTAAAATGAAGGAGAGAATTCTAGAAACAGCGAGAGATAAGGGCACAGTCACCTACAAAGGAGTTCCCATCAGACTGTCAGCTGATTTCTCAAAAGAGACCTTACAGGCAAGAAGGGGCTGGCAAGAAGTATGCCAAGTCATGAAAGGCAAGGACCTACATCCAAGACTGCTCTATCCAGCAAAGCTTTCATTTAGAATGGAAGGGCAGATAAAGTGCTTCTCAGATAAGGTCAAGTTAAAGGAGTTCATCATCACTAAGCCCTTATTATATGAAATGGTAAAGGGACTTATCTAAGAAAAAGAAGATAAAAAATATGAACAGTAAAAAGACAGCAAACTCATAGTTATTAACAACCATACCTAAAACAAAAGCAAACTAAGCAAACAGCTAGAACAGGAACAGAACCACAGAAATGGAGATCACATGGAGGGT